>CM065589.1:599945723-599966943 GCA_033119425.1 Bufotes viridis | reverse complement strand
GGAGGTGAGGCACTGAGCCCGGCGTGCCACAGTGAAATGCCGGGCCCTTGCTGCATTAAGTCTGTGACAACATGGGGGGCAGAAAGTGCATGACAACATGGGGGTATAAAGAGCATGAAAAGATGGGGGAGAATGACAGGGGGCAGAAAAGCATGACAAGAAGGGGGAGAATGACAAGAGGGAGGGGGGCTGACAAATTACTATGTGGGGCACTGCTGTGTGTTGAGGGGGTGTGGGGACATTACTGTGTGGGGGCAGGTGGCGGACATTACTGTGCGGGGGCAGTGTGGCGGACATTACTGCATGGGGGCAGTGTGCGGACATTACTGTGTGGGGGCAGTGTGGCGGACATTACTGTGTGGGGGCAGTGTGGCGGACATTACTGTGTGGGGCAGTGTGGCGGACATTACTGTGTGGGGGGCAGTGTGGCGGACATTACTGTGTGGGGGCAGTGTGGCGGACATTACTGTGTGGGGGCAGTGTGGCGGACATTACTGTGCGGGGGGCAGTGTGGCAGACATTACTGTGCGGGGGGCAGTGTGGGGACATTACTGTGCGGGGGCAGTGTGGCGGACATTACTGTGCGGGGGCAGTGTAGGACATTACTGTGTGGGGGACACTACAGTGTGGGGTGGTATTATACAAAAGCTCTGCAGATGCAACTCCCATGTATTGGGTCACCACAATTTGGGTGGTCAATCACTAAATGAACCCTGTTATGGGGAGAATCTGTGAATGACACATATTTGTCCTCACAGACACCCCCCTCCCCAAAAACAGGGTTAATTTACTGAATGACCACCAATAAAAGAGGTGGGGTCACATATGCTATTTCATAATGACAGCAGGGCCCGTGCAGTGTGACTGTTTCTACTACACCCCCATCCCTCCGCTCACTGGATATAATCTTATTAACTATATAACTGTAGTAAATCACTACAGTTATATAGTTAAGATTATATACAGTGTGGGGGGTGTAGTAGAATACAGTCACTGCACGGGCCCCGCTGGCATCAAAAAAGCAGATACAACCCCACAGCCTCACCCCTTGTATTGGGGGTCATTCCTACATGGACCCTGTTATGGGGAGGGGGGATCTGTGGATGACACAAATGTGTCATCCACAGATTCCCCAATAACAGTATCATCCATCACAGATCCCCCATAGCAGTGTCATCCTCAAGTTGGAGGGGGGGGGGGGGGCGCACTTGGGCAGCTCAGCCTCTGTTGGTGGTGGACCTTGTCCCAGCCCTGCGCATCAAGATAACAGAATAACAGAACAGGGCGGAGCAGCACTCCGGCTCTTTTTCCCCAATGACACTTGCTAGAATCGCGAACGCTTGCAACCAGTTCGCAAACTTCCGCGTAATTAACCGGTGTCTCCGTCTTTCCTCCTCCTTCTTATCCTCATCCCGCTTCGCCCTATCCAAATTAAATTTCTCTTAGGGGAACAGGGAAAAAATATCCACATAATCCCCTTTCTATATTTTTTCCCTTATCTCTTGCTTCAAATGGGCGCCCAACGGTACAAACGTATACTTCACCTTTAGCCCTGTCGTTTAACCTCGCCACTTCCTCCTCCCCGCCCCCCGCTTGCGTCTTCACCGATACCGTAATCGCCTGCGCATCTGGAACCACCGACCCAATGCCCCCAACCCCGGCAAGACCCCCGACACCCCACGCTAGTAACAGGTACATCCCCCCCCCCCTACCCAAGCCCGCAACCAAACCTGCCAACGCCCCCAACAACTGTCCCAAACCCCTACCTAGTTCTGACTGAAACTCCCCCCACCCCTGCCTGCTAAATTAGCCCCCAACTGCACTAGAGATCCCCAAGGCGTCTCACCTGGCTGCGTGGGTGCTGTGACCCCACCAGCCGCAGATCCTGCATCCAGTCAGCCCGACCTCCCTGGATCCTCTTCTGCCAGGTGTCCCCTGACTGAGCTGGAGTCAGGGACGTGGGTGCCAGAGAGCCCGTGTCCATCTTCTGGGGAGGCGGAGCCCCCCCTCCTCTCTCCTGGATATTCCTGCCAAGGGCCAGATGGAGCTGTTCCCTTCCCCTGCAGCAG
This sequence comes from Bufotes viridis, assembly GCA_033119425.1. Lineage (NCBI taxonomy): Eukaryota > Metazoa > Chordata > Amphibia > Anura > Bufonidae > Bufotes > Bufotes viridis. The sequence goes on along the minus strand of CM065589.1, from coordinate 599,964,874 downwards.
CCCCGTCCTGTCCTCCATCTTGATGGCGCCAAGGGCCCCCAGCCCCTGGTCCTTTGGCTGGGGCCGCCGTCTCTGGTCCGGTCTCCAAATGCCAGGTCACACGCCGGGCAGACCTGGCACGGCCAGTGGGTGGGCTCCGCCTACCTCCCGGATTTCTCCCACGGGTGCGGGGAGGCACAGGGTCCGCTGCCTCCTGGCATGGAGGGTCCCTGGCGGGGCTCCGTCTGCGGTGTTGAGCCCGAGGGGACGTCATGTCAGGGCTGAGGTGCGCCAACGGTTTGGACGCCATAGGCGGAGGCCTAGAGGGAACCTCCGCCTCCCCTCCCAGCAGATCCTGCACCCGATTCTGCAGCCAGCCTTCTCCTTTCACCGCTGCCACCCTGTGCAACTCCTGAATGATGGCCTCAATGTTAGCCCTGTTGAGGTAAGGTCAGGTGTTGGGTAGCGCTTTCCTCAACAAAATGGCCCCTCACAAATGCCGCCCCGCACTTTTAACCCCTCGGTCTCCCCCCACCTAATCAAACCCACCAATTCCTATTCTGGGGGTCTCGCTAAACCCCCATCATGGTCGCCTCCCCTAAAGGCTCCTTCCTGCCCCCAGTCCGGCTTTTCTTTAGGTCACAAAAATATGCGACAGACTGATGTAATTGAATAAGATTCCACTGTTGTCAAACCTCTGACTCATATGACTAAGAAAGGGGTGAATTTCTCTGTCTGGTCGAAATATGCGTTACATGCTTTTTCCACTATAAATAAATGTTTTTCTTCTGCCTCTATTCTGGTGCAGCCTGATGTGTCTCAGCCATTTATTGTTGAGGTTTGACGCATCAGAAGTGGGAGTTGGCACAGTTCTGTAGCAGGTTCCTTCTCCTGGCAAATGGCGCCCTCGTGCTTTTTTTTAAACTCTCTTCTGCCGAGAGAAATTATGATGTTGGCAATAGAGATTTGCTGGCCATTAAGTTGTCCTTTGAGGAATGGCGTCATTGGTTAGAAGGAGCGATTTATCCCATTACTGTATTTATCGATCATAAAAATCTGGCCTACCTGGATTCGGCTAAACATTTGAACCCAAGGCAGGCCAAACGGTATTTATTTTTCACCAGATTTAATTTCATTGTCACTTTTCGCCCCGGGGGTCAAGAATGTCAAGGCGGATGCCTTGTCGTGTAGCTTCCCTGGAGGGGGAGATACTCAGGATCCGGGTGCGATTTTGGCTGATGGGGTGGTTGTATCCACCCTCTATCCTGAACTTGAGGCAGAGGTGTTTGAAGTTCAGGGAGAGGCACCTGTGCCCCAGGGACGTTGTTTGTTCCTTCTGAGCTTCGTCACAAGGTGTTTAAGGAACATCATGATACTGTCCTGGCTGGACACCCTAGGAGCAGATCCAGTGTTGATCTTATTTCTTGGAGATTCTGGTGGCCAGGTTTATGTAAGCGTGTTAAGGCTATGTGGCAGCTTGTAAGACATGTGCTCGTGCCAAGGTGCCTCATACTCGGCCTTCAGGATCTCTTCTTCCTTTGTCCATCCCATCCCATCCCTGGACCCACTTGTCCATGGACTTTATCACCGATTTGCCCAGTTCTTCGGGGATGATGGTGATTTTGGTGGTGGTGGTCGATTGCTTCAGTAAGATGGCACACTTTATGTCCATTTTCTGGTTTACCCAATGCCAAAACTTTGGCTCGGACATTTATTGATAACATTGTGAAATTACAAGGCATTCCCCCTGATGTGGTGTCTGTTAGAGGGACTCAATTTGTGTCCAGATTCTGGAAGGCTATCTGTACTCGCCTGGGGGTTTGTTTGTCCTTCTCTTCGGCTTTTCACCCTCAGTTGAACGGACAAACTGAACGCACTAACCAGAATCTAGAGACTTATTTGAGGTGTTTTGTTGCTGAGAATCAGTAGGAGTGGTCCTCATTTTTGTCTGAATTTGCTTTGAATAACCGTTGTCAGGAGTCCACTGATAAGTCACCATTTTTTGTTGCATTTGGGTTTCACCCACAGTTTGGTACGTTCTCTGGGAATAGTTCCTCTGGTATACCTGATAAGGAGAGATTTGCTTCTTCCTTGTCATCTATCTGGCGGAAGATTCAACTCAATTTAAAAAAGATGGGCGATAGGTATAAACATATGGCTGAGAAGAAACGTGTGTCTGGTCCGGACCTGAATGTGGGTGATTTGGTGTGGTTGTCCACTAAGAACATTAAGTTGAAGGTGCCATCCTGGAAGTTAGGTTCAAGATTTATTGGTCCATACAAGATCTCTGCCATTATTCATTCGGTTTCTTTTCGCCTTGAACTTCCGCAGGCTTGGAAGATCCATAATGTCTTCCACAAATCATTGTTAAAGAGTTATGTGGAATCTGCTGTACCATCTTCCTTGTGACCTCCACCTGTCATGGTTGACGGGAGTCCAGAGTTTCAAATTTCCAGAATTGTTGACTCTCGCGTCCTTCGGGGTTCCCTTCAATACCTCGTTCATTGGAAGGGTTACGGTCCGGAGGAGAGAATGTGGGTCCCGGCAACTGATGTGAATGCTAGTCGACTTCTGAAGGCCTTTTACAAAGCGCAAACCGATAAAGTTGGTCCTGGGTGCCTGGAGGTCACCCGTAGAAGGAGGGGGGGTACTGTCACCACCGGCCCTGGGAGAGATCTTGGAAGTTCAGATAGACAGAAGGCTCAGGAGCCTATCTGACAGATCTCTCTTGTTTTCATTGTTGCTGACAGGTTTCCACCCCTTCACAGATGCTGCTCATTATCAAGTTAGGAGGCTCTATATACGTTCCGCCTCTCACTTGTTACCCTGCGGCTGATATTTCCTCTGTGGAGTGCTCTTCTTGTTTTGTGGTTCTCCTGATCCAGTTGCTTCTCAATCTAAGTCCTTTTTTTCCCTTTTCCTTGTGTGTTTGTTCTGACTAGGCCTCAGAGAGACACTAACTCCTTCAGCTTGGAAGGAGCTGGTTGCCCTGTTCCCTAAACTGGGGGTTTGGTGCAGTGTTTCAGCAGTCTTAGGTTCCCACGCATGTGCATTTCTACCATTGAGATTTGCACATACTGTCAGCAGTTAGGGAGAGTATCAGGGATTGCTAGGTGGTGACCTCTCTGTTCCCTAGGTCTGGGGCCTAGTCTGCTGTTGTTTTGCTGGGGTCTCCTTTGGTTGTCTTTCCTCCCACATACTACCTGTGACTACCCCCCAGCCCCCCCTCAGTGCAGCTCCATTCATTACCTCACAGTTGAGAGTCTTCCACCTTCTACTTCACATAGGAGAGGAATCTTGGGGAAATATATCTCCCTTTCACCACCAATCCTGCATTGGTGTCACAACGTGTAATTGTTTTAATAAATTCCTTTTATTATTCAAAGCACAGTGTATAGTCATTTATTGTAGTAGTCGCCGCTGTAGTAGTAAATCACGTGTAGTTCAGTAAGTAGAGTGAGGCAACGGAGGTAGATTGTATTTAGAGTATAATTAGGCGGAGTCATCACTCACGTCTATTTATGAATATTAATTATTGATATTAACCCAAATTATTAATATTTCCTTTAACAAATATTTTATTTTTTAATACATAACACCCATGACTACATAAATAGGCTACATAACAATGTAAGTTGCTCTTGTCTCCTCCAGTCTATACCTTGGTACTTCTGGTGGGAATGGAGTTAATATCACATGTGAAATATTCGGCATCTTTGTGTCAGAACAGCCATTGTGAGTCTGGTTACATTCACGTATTGCTGAGCACAGTTAGAATGAGAGAGTTTTCTTGATGAGACTTTATGTAAAATAAACAGAAAATAATAGTGAAAAGGTAAATGATGGTTGGCCCTCACTACCTGGTGCTGCACGGATGAAGCAAATACTGACTGCTCCAACAAAAATAGGTATTTATTACTCTGCGTAAAAATTGGTAATAGTTCTAGAACACTTCATCTGTCTACTACCGCCCTGATTCTGCTACAATATGTTCATCCTGCTTTGATACGTTCTGTTTAAAAGTCCTCCATGCATAATACAATGTGAGCATATGTGAGATGGCAACAAAGTTCTGCTTATTATTATTATTTATTTCTATTTTTTATTACTTTGTCATTTTTATTTCGGTAGTTCGGTACACCAATAAAGACCTTTTGTTATGAATTGGGTTCCCCTTCCTGGAATCTCACGGAACCTTCAGTGGAAGGCAACATCTCAATGCTATCTATGATTTTATGTATTCCTTTTCAATATTTTAATACTGGTTTTATCTTTTTTCATGTTATTTTTGTGTCTGACGATATACTGCCCATTGATAATCCGAACCACATTTTGGATATGATCGACTTTCAATTGGATCCCTCCCCTAAGCTAATGGACTTTCTTTTATAAAGCCCTAATGTTGCCACTACTGCCCACCACTGAAGAAGGAGAGAGTCATCTCTGAAACGCGTCTGGTGTTTTTGAGGGCAGTATTGGGCATGTGGTACAACAATGTCCTCATTGTTATGGATTGCGCATATTGACAACAATCATCCTACACCTACTATTGAGGGACAAGTGCCTATGAAAGATGTGATAACCTTATCTCTCTAGGACAAGCGCTGATACACAGAGTCTTTCTCCCGACCACGTGGGACGCCACGTTGGACACCAACTGCACGTGATCTACAGCTAGTGGAGACCTCTGCATCAGACAACAGAGTCGCCAGGAGGGGTAAACTAACTCTGATGGATGTAACTTTCAATTGTTCATGCGCAACCAGATATGGTAGGATTCTGGAACTAATGCACAAGTTACAACAAGCTGCTTTATATAAAACGGGGACTTTGATACCACCATTTACATCCATGCACATATCTGATTGGACATACCAGTGTTATTAAGAGGGTGACTACTCCAAACTAGTAGTTTCATAAGAAGTATTTCAGTGATTCTTCAGTACTATCATGTGCATTTATTTTATGTTGTGTTCTAGAACTATTACCAATTTTTATGCATTTTACACAGAGTAATACATATATATTTTTGTTGGAGCAGTCAGTATTTGATTAATCCGTGCAGCAGCGGGTAGTGAGTGCCAACCATCATTTAACCTTTCATTTGTACTTGACATTGGGCTTGTCTATTCTCCAGGCTTGGGTGCAGTTTGAGCCACTGGATACCTATCCAATATTCCAATTTACTGCTTTTGCCAGTGAGCTCCTACACTTTCAAGCATGGATATCTGGGGCTGCATGGAGGAGAAATGTAGACGTATCAAATCCGATTCATTTGAACCGGGAGAATATTCAATTGAGGCTGACAATGAGCCTAGACCAACTGATGATTTGTCTAAAGATCTAGAACGCCTATTATGTAAACAACTGAGGCGACGTTGGGAAATTAAGTTTCTGTCTAGATATTTGGAAAATAACATGGTACCAGAAGGTCTTCTGCTATGTAAGGATCCTGCACAGGATGTTATTAATGAGGAATTTAGAAATCAATGGGACAGTTTTTTGAAAAGTCAATCTTTAGTCCTAATACAAATGATTATTAAGAGGTGACAACAGATTTTAGAGGAGACTGTAACGCAAATTACTAAATTAAAGGAGACAATAGACCCTCTTCCACAGAATGAAGTATCAAAAAAATGGCAGGATAGAATCCGTAAGGGTTTAAACTCATTGAAAAAGGATATTATTAACAAAAAGACCAAAAAATTAAAATCTAATCATTCAAGAGGACACTATTCTCATATGGGGGAGGATATGGGGAAACGTACAATGGAAAAAGAAAAAGAGAAAGAAAGCAGAATACACTCTATACCTCTCCATATCTGGGGTCATAGGATACATTCTAGTTTTCTTTCTGACAAGCAAATTTATCTTTTATCTTTTTTAAGACTTCATCTGGATCTAGGTCTCTTTCTTTTCCTAAATACGGTTCAAGCTTCCCACATGTCGTCAGGTTCTCCAGGAGATCTGTTCTGGAGATCTTCAGATGATGATCTTCAGGAATATGAAAAGCGATTGCTAGGTGATTCCACGGGCCATAGATTCCATCTTCTATATGGAAACAACGACCAAGTGTCACATACGGACAATCCGGATTGTAGCATTCTTTACAGAGTGAACCATCTGTAAGAATCTTGACGTGTAAATAGTCAGAAGAAGATTCTGGTCTCCAGTACAATTTATCATTCTTCCAGTAGACAAATTCCAGAGAGTCCTCTTCTGTCTGGACAGTAGGGACCATTGGGAGGTTATTAAACAGGACAGTATCAGGACCATGCACTACAATATAATGGGAGATCTCCTGCTTGTAGAGATCAGTGCCCAGAATCCTGAGCTGTGGTTTTCCAGCATTACAAAACTGATCTCCATACCAGGTGAGAAGATCAGTCAATGGGAAGGAGAACTTGTACTGGCCATAACGAGAGGCAGATAAATCAAATGCTGGAGATTTAGCAAATTGCTTCTCGATGTCATTATGATATGTCAGAACAACTTGGTCCGTGACCACGCTCTTTACATTCTCAGTTGCTTCTTGTTGACCTTTCTTAATGTCACCTTCAGAGATCTCCGCACTCCAGAATGACAGGTCTTTAAAACCAGACCTTGTTTCCTTTTCATGTCTTAATGGAATAAAACCTTCATCATCTAAAATTCCTTCCAGTGCTGATTTCACGGTGACATGCCGCAGTCTCTCCACAGGGAAGGAAACTTGCATATGCTGAGAATCATGAGGCTTGCACTTAGCAATGTTCATCTTTATGTTTCTGACAGAGATTTTCTGTGGGTCAGTAAACATTTCTTCAATTTCCCCAATAGATAATAAGACTTCAGGCACATGGGTCCCCCTTATTCCTCTTGCATTCTCAAATTCCTGAGGCTGCAGACGACTGATTGAGCTTCTTGACTCGGCCATTGTGTCTCTCTGTGGCTTCTCTGTAAACCTTGTGTGCTGTATGGTTGCAGAATCCGAGATTATATACTCAGTGTCCACTCCCAGAAGTAGAGAAGTAGACTACGTCATTACAAAACTAAGCTGGGCGGCCCGTTACAGCCTCCCCAACCTGTGATCACATTGTGCAGATATCTTTGGATCACACTTTGAACAGGTTTAATGTGTTTCTGTGCGAGTATCGGGGTTGTGAACATCTTTCCATCGATGACTAACACAGGTTTCTAGATTTTGTGTAACACCAAATCAAAAAATAAATCATAAAAGTAAATGGAAAATGAACTCCCCCACACATCGTAGAGTAAAGGAAAGATGTTGACAGGAGAGGTGCTATCTAATGTGCATGAGACCGTTAGGATTCTCCCGATAGCAGATGTCGAAGGAAATAAACAGGGATTTCAGCATGGCCAATTCTTTGTTCCCGCAGGAGATAAGATTCCTCTGACACCAGGGTGTATCCCTCTCGCGTCAGCGAATACAGTGTTGCATCATATGTGACACTACTGGTGAGGTATATGTGATACAGTGCCTTGCAAAAGTATTGACTTTTTACGTGTTTTGGTGCCTCACAACCTGGAATTAACATGGATTGAGGATTTGCATCATTTAATTTACAGAACATGCCCACAACTGTGAAGATGTTTTTTTAATTTTTTTATTGTGAAGCAAATGGGACAAAATAGCAGAAAAAGTTCATGTGCAGAACTATTCACCCCCCTAAAGTCAATACTTTGTAGAGCCACCTTTTGCGGCAATCACAGCTCCAAGTCTCTATGAGCTCGCCACATCTCACCACTGGGATTTTTGCCCGTTCCTCCTCCTTGTGGCTCCGGCTCCTTCACGTTGGACGGTTTCCGCTTGTGAACAGCGATCTCTAAGTCTGACCACAGATTTTCTATTGGATTGAGATCTGGGCTGTGACTCGGCCATTCCAATACATTTCCATGTCTCCCCTTACACCACTCATGTTGCTTTAGCCGTTTGCTTGGGGTCAGTCCTGCTTTCGGAGTCTCCCACGCGCCTTCTTGTTTTTAGCTGACAGTAATGGCTTCTTCTGGCCACTCTGCCATAAAGCCCAACTCTATGGAGTGTACGGCTTATTGTCATCCTCTGTACAGATCCTCCAGTCTCTGTTGTGGACTCTGCAGCTCCTCCAAGGTTACCTTAGGTCTCTCTGCTGCCTTTCTGATTAATGCCCTCCTTGCCCGGTCCAGTAGTTTTGGAGGGCGGCCGTCTCTTAGCAGGTTTGCTGTTGTGCCATGTTCTTTCCATTTGGTTATCATTAGAGATAAGTGAATTTTTCAAAAATTCGATTTGGCCAGTTCACCGAATTTTTCGGAAAAATTTGCTTTGATACGAATTTATTTGCCGTGAATCGCGTTAAAAAACGTCTATTTTCTGGCTGCTGAGAGATTTTATAGTGGTGTAGAAGACTGTGCCTTGCAGTAACACGCATAGGGAGTCTGCTGTGGTAGTGAAATAATACTGTGAGTCCATATGACATGCAGATGACAGGCGTCGCTCTTCGAATCACTGCACACTTCACTTATTTGGGCAGTTACAGTGCCAAAACTGACGAAATAACCCAAGTATGAACTTAGCCTTACAGGTCGATGTTAGCTTCAAGAAGAAGCGTACTCCTTTTACACCATCGTCAGCTGATTCCACATAGATGTCTACAGAACCTGTTCTATTAAACGCTTATACAAGTATAGCCCCCCGACAGAGTGGATAGGGGGTCAGCAGTAAGTTTGTGTTGACGTCACCGATTATTTTGCCCTTCCTCTGATCCGTCAGAACAATAACCCCCAAAAAACGGATCCTGTCTGTGGAGCATCCGCCTTCACTCGGTCAGCATTTGCTCAGTAATCCACCAGTATTGCTAAAGGCAAAAAAAACAGGAGTGGATCCAAAACAGAGATGACACGTGAATGGAATATTTGCATGTCTTCTGTGTTTTGTACCCACTCCTGCTTTTGGCTACCAAATCATAAGCCAATTCTGATGGGACCATACAGGCCTTAAAGCTGCTACACAGAAAAGATCTGTTGTGCGTCTCATTTTTCCTTCCTTCTGACAGTTCAGAAGAAGTGTCAGATAAATGATGACGTCAGCTAGCCCGAAAGCCAAAATAGTGAATAGTCATGAAGTGAGGAGGGTGGGAACAACATGAGAAATCCAGAGTGGACCTATGACATAGTGGTGCGGTGGAAGCAGAATGAGGAGGCCACAGAGTGGCCCAATGACAGAGTCTGGAGGTGGCGGCAGCATCAGGAGGAGGCCACATAGTGACACAATGACAGAGTGTGGAGGTGGCGGCAGCAACATCAAGAGGCCACAGAGTGGCCCAATGACAGGATCTGGAGGTGGAAGCAGTATGAGGAGGCCACCAAGTGGCACAATGACAGAGTCTGGAGGTGGCGGCAGTATGAGGAGGCCACCAAGTGGCACAATGACAGAATGTGGAGGTGGCATCAGCATGAGGAGACCACAGAGTGGAACAATGACAGAGTCTGGAGGTGGCAGCAGCATGAGGAGACCACAGAGTGGCACAATGACAGAGTCTGGAGGTGGCGGCAGCAGCAACAGCATCGAGAGGAGGATACAGAGTGACACAATGAAAAAGTTTGGAGGTGGCAGCAACATGAGTAGGCCACAGAGTGGCACAATGACTGAGTCTGGAGGTGGCAGCAGTATGAGAAGACCACAGAGCTGCACAATGACAGAGTCTGGAGGTGGCGGCAGTATGTGGAGGCCACCAAGTGGCACAGTGACAGAATGTGGAGGTGGCAGCAGCATGAGGAGACCACAGAGTGGCACAATGACAGAGTCTGGAGGTGGCGGCAGCAGCATCAGGAGGAGGCCACAGAGTGGCACAATAACCGAGTCTGAAGGTGGCAGCAGCATGAGGAGACCACAGATCGTCACAATTACAGTGTGTGGTGGCAGCAGCATGAGGAGACAACAGAGTGGCACAATGACAGAGTCTGGAGGTGGTGGCAGCATGAGGAAGCCACAGAGTGGCACAATGACAGAGTGTCGATTGACCAAGATACTTCTGGGGGAACTTGGCTGGCATGAACAGGCCTCTAGTAGCTACAGACAATGAGAAGACAAAACGTCAAGATAGCTTTGAGCCCGAAAGAGTCGCGAAGTTCATCAAGATACGCCACTAAAGATTTTACAGTATATAACCGCAGCGCTGACCACAGAATATATTTTGTTTTTCAACCGAAATACTTCAATAAAGTTTCCACCGGATATAACCGCAGCGCTGACCACTGAATTAATTTTGCTTTTGACCGCCATACTTCAATAAAGATTTGACCTTTATTCCTGCTAAACGCGGAATAATTTTTTTTTTCGACCAGAATATGGACTATGGAGTATACTGTCCTCTGTAGTGTATGGAATATGGAGTATACTGTCCTCTGTAGTGTATATACAGTACACTGTCCTTTGTAATATATATATACAGTATACTGTCCTCTGTAGTAAATATACAATATACTGTCCTCTGTAGTGTATATACAGTATACTGTCCTTTGTAATATATATATATACAGTACACTGTCCTCTGTAGTATATATACAGTGTGCTGTCATGTGTATTATATATACAGTATACTGTCGTCTGTAGTAAATATACAATATACTGTCCTCTGTAGTATATATATACAGTATGCTGTCCTCTGTAGTATATATACAGTGTACTGTCCTCTGTAGTATATATATACAGTATACTGTCTTATATATATATACAATATACTGTCCTCTGTAGCGTATATACAGTATACTGTTTGTTTTGAATTCTTGCCACATCCACATAAATTTCATCTTATGTAGGATGTCCATTGTGGTACTTGTAGTCCGTTGCTGGCATCATCCATTGTATGCATTTTTTGCTGGTGATTGCCATTAGCAACGGACTACAGGTGCAGGATGTGCTCCCCTACAGAAATGCACAACTGCATATGGGTATGAGCACATCCTGCTTTCTTATCACCACACTTTTTGATGGTTTATATATATATGTATGGAGGTGTATAAAACTCCAATTTAAATGTGCCTGCTTTTCATCTTCAGGTCACATTTGGGTGCACCTGCTTGGTCTTGGGCTATATCAGTCAGTCTTGGGTAGGGCTCATAGACACCTCCCACCTCCCATTGCAAGCATGGCCACATGCTGGAGGTAACAGAGGAGATGTTTGTGAGTCGTCCTAATGCTCCTGTAATTGCCCACTGGCTCCCTGATATCGCCCATATGGCGCAGGTAGGTGAGTGTTAGGGCCCACGGGCTACTTGAGAGACCTTGACGCTGGTGCCCGAGGCTTAAGACACGTCCTCCTAGTAGGATATGTCGAACTAACTCTCAATTTTTAACATCAGTGTGAGGGTTTAGTGTCACGGCAGTGTGCACCTATCTCTGGTTCTGTGTTTGTTTTGAATTCTTGCCACATCCACATAAATTTCATCTTATGTAGGATGTCCATTGTGGTACTTGTAGTCCGTTGCTGGCATCATCCATTGTATGCATTTTTTGCTGGTGATTGCCATTAGCAACGGACTACAGTGCAGGATGTGCTCCCCTACAGAAATGCACAACTGCATATGGGTATGAGCACATCCTGCTTTCTTATCACCACACTTTTTGATGGTTTATATATATATGTATGGAGGTGTATAAAACTCCAATTTAAATGTGCCTGCTTTTCATCTTCAGGTCACATTTGGGTGCACCTGCTTGGTCTTGGGCTATATCAGTCAGTCTTGGGTAGGGCTCATAGACACCTCCCACCTCCCATTGCAAGCATGGCCACATGCTGGAGGTAACAGAGGAGATGTTTGTGAGTCGTCCTAATGCTCCTGTAATTGCCCACTGGCCCCTGATATCGCCCATATGGCGCAGGTAGGTGAGTGTTAGGGCCCACGGGCTACTTGAGAGACCTTGACGCTGGTGCCCGAGGCTTAAGACACGTCCTCCTAGTAGGATATGTCGAACTAACTCTCAATTTTTAACATCAGTGTGAGGGTTTAGTGTCACGGCAGTGTGCACCTATCTCTGGTTCTGTGTTTGTTTTGAATTCTTGCCACATCCACATAAATTTCATCTTATGTAGGATGTCCATCGTGGTACTTGTAGTCCGTTGCTGGCATCATCCATTGTATGCATTTTTTGCTGGTGATTGCCATTAGCAACGGACTACAGGTGCAGGATGTGCTCCCCTACAGAAATGCACAACTGCATATGGGTATGAGCACATCCTGCTTTCTTATCACCACACTTTTTGATGGTTAGTATACTGTACTCTGTAGTATATATTTACAGTATTCTGTTCTCTGTAGTGTATATACAGTATACTATTCTCCAGGGGCGTAACGATCGCGGTCGCAGAGTGTGCGACCGTGACCGGGTCCGGCAGGGGGAGGGGGTCTGCTGCGCTGACATGTAACGTGGCGTGGCATTTTCTCTGTACTTAATGCCGGGCCCCGTCAGAGTGTTAATATCACCTTCATGATATGATCTTCTGCAGTCTCTAGGCCTCCAGCATCAGGCCCCGACGCTTCCAATCTAAAAGTAGTCACAAATTAAGCAGGTGGGTGGAGCCTGACTAATGTAGGTTAGGCTCCGCCCACCTGCTTAATGCGTGACTAGTTTTAGATTGGCAGCGTCGGGGCCTGATGCTGGAGGCCTAGAGACTGCAGAAGATCATATCATGAAGGTGATATTAACGCTCTGACGGGGCCCGGCATTAAGTACAGAGAAAATGCCACGCCACGTTACATGAAGACTGTGGGCCGGGGACACTACAAGGGGCTGTGGGAGGTGTGATAGACTGAACCATCACTGGGGCTGCTGGAGAAGCCTGAGGGCTAGCCTCCTTCCTACGGACTATGGACCCAGAACCATGGAGACCCCCTCAGACCTCTTGGGGGTTACAAGGAACAGTGAGCCCTGATTTATGTGTGGACTTTATAGGCCATATAGACTTTATACACTCAGGAGATAATCCCATCACATGTGTCTCCTCTCTTCCTATTCTTCAATTAAGACACCGAGGGGGGGGGGGGGGTCTGTTTGATTGCGTTATAATGTTAGACCACCAGAACTGTGTATGTATATTAGGTTAGTCCATTGTCTGAGTTATCTGTATCCCAGGCAGAGGGGGTGTGCCTCTGGCCTGTGGAATTGTATAAATTGTGAGTGCTGGCTGTCATTAAAGTGTCCTGTTCTACCCTTCATGAAGTCTGGGCTCATGTTTGGGAGATTGGAGAACTACACTCTGGGGATTGCTATAGTCATTATACTCTCCAGAGTATATTCCCTAGCTCTTGTGAGAGCTGTTCTTGTTCCTGTTTCGCTCTCTGGACTAAGGAGAGGTTCACCCACTGGAAGCTGGAGCCCGGCCTTGGGTCCAGAGTGGGTGAAGAGCGAAGAAGACCCCAATCAAGCGGAAGGCGGTTCGTGGGGTCTGTTGTGGTTCTGGTGTCGAGTGCAGAGCTGATGGTCCTTTGCAAGCACTAGGAGCATCGGTCGACGGAGGTACTCAGTCGGGGTGCCAGGCGTTCCGTCACAGGAGGCACTACTGGGGACATTACTGGGGCAGTGGAGGACACTACTGGGGGCAGTGGGGGACACTACTGGGGGCAGTGGGGGACACTACTGGGGACATTACTGGGGGCAGTGGGGGCCACTACTGGGGACATTAATTAAGGCAGTGGGGGACATAACTGGGGCAGTGTGTGGGGCACTACTAGGGTCTGTGTGGGGCACTACTGGGGCCATACCTGGAGGCAGTGGGGGATACTACAGGGGACATTACTGGGGTAGTGGAGGACACTACTGGGGGCAGTGGGGGACACTACTGGGGGCAGTGGGGGACACTACTGAGGACATTACTGGGGGCAGTGTGGGCCACTACTGGGCATCCATCTAATATAACACGGCACTCCAACGAATATACTTGATACAAAAGATTCCAAATTTTATTTGTGTTTGTACATATGCCACCAAAGATATAGTAATATGGCCTACGTTTCGGCCCAGTTCTGGGCCTTCTTCAGGGCCTTAGTAGTTATGGTAGATATAGAATCGGTGGCCAAATGGGGACACTACTGGGGACATTAATTAAAGCAGAGGGGGACATTACTGGGGCAATTGGGGGCACTACTAGGGGCTATGGGGGGCACTACTGGGGCCATAACTGGAGGCAGTGCGGGACACTAATAGGGGCTGTGTGGGGCACTACTGGGGACATTATTGGGGGCAGTGGTAAACACTACTAGGGGCTGTGGGGGAACTACTGGGAACATTACTGAGGGCAGTGGGGGGCAGTGGGGGGCAGTGAGAGACATTACTGGGGACATTACTGGGCGATCAGGGACCAGGGGTGTGACAATTGCAGACACAGAGGGTGCGTCCGGGCACGGCGTGGGGGATGGGCCCCGATCCAAAGTTTGACATGGGGCCCATAGCACTCTAGTTAGGCCACTGCTATCCTCTGTATTATATATACAGTATACTGTCCTCTGTAGTGTATATACAGTATACTTTCCTCTGTAGTATATATACAGTATACTGTCCTCTGTAGTATATATATACAGTATACTGTTCTCTGTAGTTTATATATAGTATACTGTCCTCTGTATTATATCTATACAGTACACTGTCTTCTGTAGTATATATACAGTATACTGTCCTATGTAGTGTATATACTGTATACTGTCCTCTGTAGTGTATATACGGTGTACTGTCCTCTGTAGTCTATATACAGTATACTGTCATTTGAAGTATATATACAGCATACTGTTCTCTGTAATATATATATTCAGTATACTGTCCTCTGTAGGGTATATATACAGCATACTGTCCTCTGTATTATATATATTCAGTATACTGTCCTCTGTAGTATATATACAGTACACTGTCCTCTGTAGTATATATATACAGTATACTGTGCTCTGTAGTATATATACAGTATACTGTCCTCTGTTGTATATATACAGTATTCTGAGTATTCTGGCCTCTGTAGTGTATATACAGTATACTGTCCTCTGCAGTATATATATATATATATATATATATACTTATATACAGTATACTGTCCTCAGTAGTATATATATATATATATATATATATATATTACTGTCCTCTGTAGTGGATATGCAGTATACTGTCCTCTGTAGTGTATATACAGTATACTGTTCTCTGTAGTATATATACAGTATACTGTCCTCTGTAGTATATATACAGTATATTGTCCTCTGTAGTATATATACAGTATACTATCCTCTGTAGTGTATATACAGTATACTGTTCTCTGTAGTATATATACAGTATACTATCCTCTGTAGTATATATACAGTATACTGTCCTCTGTAGTATATAAACAGTATACTGTCCTCTGTAGTATATATACAGTATACTATCCTCTGTAGTATATATACAGTATTCTGTCCTCTGTAGTATATATATACAGTACACTGTCCTCTGTAGTGTATATACAGTATACTGTCCTCTGTACTATATATATACAGTATACTGTCCTTTGTAGTATATATACACAGTATACTGTCCTCTGTAGTATATATACACAGCATACTGTCCTCTGTAATATATATAAAGCATACTGTCCTCTGTAGTATATATACAGTATACTGTCCTCTGTAGTGTATATATACAGTATACTGTCCTCTGTAGTGTATATACACAGCATACTGTCCTCTGTAGTATATATACACAATATACTGTCCTCTGTAGTATATATATACAGTATACTGTCCTCTGTAGTATATATACAGTATACTGTCCTCTGTAGTATATATATACAGTATACTGTCCTCTGTAGTATATATATACAGTATACTGTCCTCTGTAGTATATATACAGTATACTGTCCTCTGTAGTACATATATGCAGTATACTGTCCTCTGTAGTACATATATACAGTATACTGTCCTCTGTAGTACATATATACAGGATACTGTCCTCTGTAGTATATATATACAGTATACTGTCCTCTGTAGTGTATATACAGTATACTGTCCCCAGGTAGCAGAAAGGCTATGTGCACCCCTGCCCGTTGTCACAAAGAGGGAAGGGGGGCCCGAGCTGAACTCTTGCTTCGGGGCCCATGAGCCTTTAGCTACGCCCCTGATTATCACAGTAGTATGAATTGCACATTGAGTGGTGGCTTCAGACTCACAATGACACTCGGGCCACAAGAGTCACATTGTCAAATAACCCCGAGCAGATTATAAAAGAAATGATTGATCGTCTGTGGTAAAATAGAAGTGAATCTGCCGGAGAAGGAAAAGGCAGAACATATAATCCACGAACAAAGACTGTGACCCGGCAGCCACGTGTAAATACAGACCAGCGCCTCACCCCAAATAATGTGTCACCCTCGATTCACCACAGAGAACGAAACTCGTGACCTTTTAAAACGTCGTGACCTTTTAAAATAATACACACCTCAAATAGTTATGGCATGTGTAGTGGGGGAGGGGGTTGGATACCACGTATATTTCTTACTGATAGATACTCCAACAGTAATGTTAACCACAGGAGAGAAACAGATATAGATAGATAGATAGATAGATAGATAGATAGATAGATAGATAGATAGATATGAGAGAGAGATAGATAGATAGATAGATAGATAGATAGATAGATAGATATGAGATAGATAGATAGATAGATAGATAGATAGATAGATATTCTTTCTGAAAGAATAAAAAAGAATAAAAAAGCCAGTGGCCCAGATGGGATCCTTCCAGAAATGATCAGATACAGCCCGCCAAGTATCCAGGCCGCACTGGTAAAACTCTACAACGTTGTGCTGAGTGCCGGCTACTTCCCCCAGAGCTGGAACCAGGGCATCATCACCCCCATACACAAGAGTGGAGACAGGTACGACTCGGCCAACTACAGAGGGATATGCGTCAGCAGCAACCTGGGGAAACTCCTCAGCAGCATCCTGAATAAGAGGATCCTCAGTCTCCTCACCCAGCACAACGTCCTCAGCAGAAGCCAAGCAGGCTTCATGCCACACCACCGCACCACGGACCACATCTACACCCTGCAGAGCCTCATCACGAGCCATGTCCACAATACAAAGCATGGAAAGATCTATGCCTGCTTTGTGGACTTTAAGAAGGCCTTCGACTCAGTGTGGCACCCGGGCCTATTCCTGAAACTTCTCGAAAGTGGAATAGGAGGAAAAACATGATGTCATCAGAAGTTCCTACACTGAGAACAGATGCAGCGTGAAGGTGAATGGGAGGAGAACGGCTTATTTCCGGCAGAGCCGAGGAGTCAGACAGGGCTGCAGCCTCAGTCCAACCCTCTAATACATCTATATTAATGAGCTGGCGGCGGCTCTGGAGTCCTCCTCAGCACCCGGTCTCATCCTCCATGACACCGAGGTGAAATTTCTTCTCTATGCAGATGACCCCAGGCAATGCCATTGTGTTGTTGATTGGATCACGGGCAATGTCATTGTGTTGTTGATTGGATCACGGGCAATGTCATTGTGTTGTTGATTGGATCACGGGCAATGTCATTGTGTTGTTGATTGGGTCATAGACAATGTCATTGTGTTGTTGATTGGGTCATAGACAATGTCATTGTTTTAAGCATGAATGCTCCGGATGTGGCGGGGCCCATAGTTTGTCGCGATGCTTCAAGCGCGGGCGGGGTAAGGGACCGGATGTGGCGCAAAAGAGGGGTGACGCCAGTGAGGGTGGTAGAGATGGTGCCGTGGTTAGAGATTTATCCAAATAGGGCTGATGCCCTGTTGTTGTTGGTTGGCTTTAGGGATGGTTTTCAGATCCCGTGTTTTTCAGTTTGTCCGGGGGAGGATCCCCTTAACCTGGTGTCGGCTTTACGTCGGCCGGACGTAGTGGCGGAGAAGATTGGTAAGGAGGTTGCGGCAGGTCGGGTTGCGGGCCTGTTCGAGGAATGTCCATTGGAGGGTTTGTGGGTGTCGCCGTTGGGTTTGGTTCCCAAAAAGGAGGCGGGAAAGTTTAGACTCATACATCATTTGTCATTTCCGGGCGGCGGTTCTGTTAATGATGGTATTGCTGCTGAGCTTTGTTCGGTATCCTATACATCGTTTGATGAAGCGGTCCGGTGGGTGCGGCGTTTTGGGAAGGGGCCTCTGTTGGCGAAGACGGACATTGTGTTGTTGATTGTATCACAGGCAATGTCATTGTGTTGTTGATTGGATCACGGGCAATGTCATTGTGTTGTTGATTGGATCACGGGCAATGTCATTGTGTTGTTGATTGGGTCATGGACAATGTCATTGTGTTGTTGATTGGATCACGGGCAATGTCATTGTGTTGTTGATTGTATCACGGACAATGTCATTGTGTTGTTGATTGGGTCATGGACAATGTCATTGTGTTGTTGATTGGATCACGGGCAATGTCATTGAGGTTGTTAAATGTACATTGACGAATGGGTTCTGTTTAAAATGTGACACTGTAAATGATTGGCTGCTATGTTTATACCACGTGGGTGGTAACCTTGTTGGAAAATGTGTATAAAAGGAAATGCTTGTGTGGTCATTAAGGAGTTCCTGCTTGACCCTCAAAACGAAGTGTCGTCTCGTTATTGGGGGGATTTATTGGATGCTGTTCCAGTTTGACTGCAAGGAGTGCAAACCTATTCGTATGGTTTTTCCTATTCGGCTGTTTACCGCATTCATATGCTTCTCCGATTTGGTGGTTGTGGTGTCGGCTAGAGCGCTTGGAATCCTCAAGAAGCGCTAGGAGCATCTTTCAACGGAGGTACCCAGTTGGGGTGCCCGTCGATCCATTACATTGGTGGCAAGCGGTGGGATGGCGTCCTAGTGCGAGGAGAAGCAGCTCGGAGACACCGTTCGTGGATTGAGGGCAACGCTAGTATCCGTACAGCGCCCTGGCTACAGCAGGATGGAATTGGCTAATCTTCAGACAGCTGTCCATGATGATGAGGAGGAGACAGCCACGGACTACAGGGATGCAGACAGAAAGGAAGTCTGGTATGATGCCCTGAAAATGCCCAGCGGCGGCGAGGCGAGAGTCTCCCCAGTTATGAGCAGCGGCTACAGAGGCGTGTGGCGATGCGGATGGGTCTCTTGGGAGAACAGCCCCTGGGCGAGTGGGTAACAGGGCTCCGGGGCCTGGTATTTAAGGAGCTTTGGCTAGAGGACTCTTACCAGGCCCTCTGGTGGTAC
>CM065589.1:599888633-599945223 GCA_033119425.1 Bufotes viridis | reverse complement strand
TCATGTATTTTGGACCAGCACCCAGACAGAGGAGAGAGATCCCACAGCAAGGAATCATACCTCATATCAACCACCACCGGAGAAGGCCACTCTCATTTATTTGGGACCAGCACCCAGACAGAGGATACAGGTCCCACAGCAAGGAATCATGCGTCATATCAACCACCACCGGAGACGGCCACTCTCATGTATTTTGGACCAGCACCCAGCCAGAGGAGAGAGGTCCCACAGCAAGGAATCATGCGTCATATCAACCAACACCGGAGAAGGCCACTCTCATGTATTTTGGACCAGCACCCAGACAGAGGATACAGGTCCCACAGCAAGGAATCATGCGTCATATCAACCACCACCGGAGAAGGCCACTCTCATTTATTTTGGACCAGCACCCAGACAGAGGATACAGGTCCCACAGCAAGGAATCATGCGTCATATCAACCACCACCGGAGAAGGCCACTCTCATGTATTTTGGACCGGCACCCAGACAGAGTAGAAAGGTCCCACATCAAGGAATCATGCGTCATATCACCCACCACCGGAGAAGGCCACTCTCATTTATTTAGGACCAGCACCCAGACAGAGGATACAGGTCCCACAGCAAGGAATCATGCGTCATATCAACCACCACCGGAGACGGCCACTCTCATGTATTTTGGACCAGCACCCAGACAGAGGAGAGAGGTCCCACAGCAAGGAATCATGCGTCATATCAACCACCACCGGAGAAGGCCACTCTCATGTATTTTGGACCAGCACCCAGACAGAGGAGAGAGGTCCCACATCAAGGAATCATGCGTCATATCAACCCCCACCGGAGAAGGCCACTCTCATTTATTTCGGACCAGCACCCAGACAGAGGAGAGAGGTACCACAGCAAGGAATCATGCGTCATATCAACCAACACCGGAGAAGGCCACTCTCATTTATTTTGGACCAGCACCCAGACAGAGGATACAGGTCCCACAGCAAGGAATCATGCCTCATATCAACCACCTCTGGAGAAGGCCACTCTCATGTATTTTGGACCAGCACCCAGACAGAGGAGAGAGGTCCCACATCAAGGAATCATGCGTCATATCAACCCCCACCGGAGAAGGCCACTCTCATGTATTTTGGACCAGCACCCAGACAGAGGATACAGGTCCCACAGCAAGGAATCATGTGTCATATCAACCACCACCGGAGAAGGCCACTCTCATGTATTTTGGACCAGCACCCAGACAGAGGATACAGGTCCCACAGCAGGAATCATGCGTCATATCAACCACCACCGGAGAAGGCCACTCTCATGTATTTTGGACCAGCACCCAGACAGAGGAGAGGTCCCACAGCAAGGAATCATGTGTCATATCAACCACCACCGGAGAAGACCACTCTCATTTATTTCGGACCAGCACCCAGACAGAGGAGAGAGGTTTTCACAACAGAGAATCAGGCATTTAGATCACCCACCACAGGAGTAGGCCATCATTTAATGGGACCCCGGCAACCATGTCAGATGGCACAAACATCAGTTTCACATCACCCAGGACAAGAGAAGGCCACTTTGAGAGACTTTGACCCCTGCACCCAGACGGAGGAGAGAGGTTTTCACAGCACATATTAAGGCCTCATATCACCCACCACAGGAGTAGGCCACCATTTAGTTAATTTGACCCCTGCACCCATGTCAGATGGTACAAGCATCAGTTTTACATCACCCAGCACAAGAGAAGGGCACTTTTAGAGACTTTGACCCCTGCAGCCACACGGAGGAGAGAGGTCCCACAGCAGAGAATCAGGCATCATGTCAACCACCACAGGAGTAGGCCGCTTTCAGTGACTTTGGCCCCCTGCACCCACACAAAGGAGACATGTCAGACAGCACAAGTATAACATTCATATCACCCAGCACAGGAGAAGGACACTTTCATGTACTTTGGCCCCGGCACCCAGACAGAGGGAAGGTTCATTAAACTCTGGGTTGCACCCCAAGATCCTACTTAATTTCAAAAATTGATTTTTCAATGAAGAAGTGGCCAGGAGTACAAGACAACATGTTTTAAGGCAGTTATTAAGGACTACTCTGCACAAGGGAGGGTCAGGTCTTGTGGGATCCATGCCTGGTTCATTTTTATAAACGTCAGCTTGTCCACATTGGCTGTGGACAGGTGGCTGCGTTTGTCAGTAATGACGCCCCCTGCCGTGCTGAATACACGTTCAGACAAAATGCTGGCCGCCGGGCAGGCCAGCACCTCCAAGGCATAACATGCTAATTCTGGCCACGTGGACAATTTGGAAACCCAGAAGTTGAATGGGGCCAAACCATCCGTCAGTACGTGGAGTTGTGTGCAGACGTACTGTTCAACCATGTTAGTGAAATGCTGCCTCCTGCTAACACGTTCCGTATCAGTTGGTGGTGCAGTTAGCTGTGGCGTGGAGACAAAACTTTTCCACATCTCTGCCATGCTAACCCTGCCCTCAGAGGAGCTGGCCGTGACACTGCTGCGTGGGCGACCTCTAGCTCCTCCTCTGCCTTGGCCTTGGCCTTCCACTTGTTCCCCTGTGACAGTTGGGAATGCTCTCAGGAGCGCGTCTACCAGCGTGCGCTTGTACTCGCGCATCTTCCTATCACGCTCCAGTGCAGGAAGTAAAGTGGGCACATTGTCTTTGTACCGTGGATCCAGCAGGGTGGCCACCCAGTAGTCAGCACACGTTAAAATGTGGGCAACTCTGCTGTCGTTGCGCAGGCACTGCAGCATGTAATCGCTCATGTGTGCCAGGCTCCCCAGAGGTAGGGACAAGCTGTCCTCTGTGGGAGGCGTATCGTCATCATCCTCTGTATCCCCCAGCCACGCACCAGGGATGTGCCTGCGCTGTGCTGGGTGCCACCCGCTGTGAACCTGCTTCATCCTCATCCTCCTCCACCTCCTCCTCATCCTCCTCATCCTCCAGTAGTGGGCCCTGGCTGGCCACATTTGTACCTGGCCTCTGCTGTTGCAAAACCTCCCTCTGAGCCACTTCTAACAGACTGGCCTGAAAGTGCTAAAAATGAACCCTCCTCCTCCTCCTCCTCCTGGGCCACCTCCTCTTCCATCATTGCCCTAAGCGTTTTCTCTAGGAGACATAGAATTGGTATTGTCACGCTGATAACAGTGTCATCGCCACTGGCCATGTTGGTGGCGTACTCGAAACAGCGCAACAGGGCACACAGGTCTCACATGGAGGCCCAATCATTGGTGGTGAAGTGGTGCTGATCCACAGAGCGACTGACCCGTGCGTGCTGCAGCTGAAACTCCACTATGGCCTGCTGCTGCTCGCACAGTCTCTCCAGCATGTGCAAGGTGGAGTTCCACCGGGTGGGCACGTCGCATATTAGGCGGTGAGCGGGAAGGCCGAAGTTACGCTGTAGTGCAGACAGGCGAGCAGCGGCAGGATGTGAACGGCGGAAGCGCGCACAGACGGCCCGCACTTTATGCAGCAGCTCTGACATGTCGGGGTAGTTGTGAATGAACTTTTGCACCACCAAATTCAGCACATGCGCCAGACAAGGGATGTGCGTCAAACCGGCTAGTCCCAGGGCTGCCACGAGATTTCGCCCATTATCGCACACCACCAGGCCGGGCTTGAGGCCCACCGGCAGCAACCACTGGTCGGTCTGTTGTTCAATACCCCGCCACAACTCCTGCGTGGTGTGGGGCCTGTCCCCCAAACATATGAGTTTCAGAATGGCCTGCTGACGTTTACCCCGGGCTGTGCTGAAGTTGGTGGTGAAGGTGTGTGGCTGACTGGATGAGCTGGTGGAAGCAGAGGAGGAGGAAGCCGAGTAGGAGGAGGAGGCTACAGGAGGCAAAGAATGATGCCCTGCGATCCTTGGCGGCGGAAGGACGTGCGCCAAGGAACTCTCCGCCTGGGGCCCAGCCGCCACTACATTTACCCAGTGTGCAGTTAGGGAGATATAGCGTCCCTGGCCGTGCTTACTGGTCCACGTATCTGTGGTTAGGTGGACCTTGCCCCAAATGGCGTTGCGCAGTGCACACTTGATTTTATCGGACACTTGCATGTGCAGGGAAGGCACGGCTGTCTTGGAGAAGTAGTGGCGGCTGGGAACCACATACTGGGGGACAGCCATGGACATCAGCTGTTTGAAGCTGTCTGTGTCCACCAGCCGGAATGACAGCATTTCAAAGGCCAGTAGTTTAGAAATGCTGGCATTCAGGCCAAGGGCTCGAGGGTGGCTAGGTGGGAATTTGCGCTTCCTCTCAAAGGTTTGAGAGATGGAGAGCTGAACGCTGCTGTGTGAAATAGTGGAGACGCTAGGTGACGGTGGCGGTGGTGGTGGTGGTGTCGGTGGCACATCCTCTCTTTGCTGCTTGGCAGGTGGCAACATTCCTCTCGAGGCGGAAGCCGAGGCAGCAGCGGTAGAGGGAGCAGGGGGAGCCAGAGTGAGTTCCTTGCTTTTAAGGTGTTTACTCCACTGCAGTTCATGCTTTGCATGTAGATGCCTGATCATGCAGGTGGTGCTCAGGTTAAGAACGTTAATGCCTCGCTTCAGGATCTGATGGCACAGCGTGCAAACCACTCTGGTCTTGTCGTCAGCACATTGAAGAAGTGCCATGCCAGGGAACTCCTTAAAGATGCCTTTGGGGTGCTGGGTCCCTGTTGGCGCTGGCCAATAGCAGGCGAACTCTCTTGGCGGCGGCTGTTCTGCTTTTGCCCCCTGCTCCCTCTTTGGCTTCGCTGTTGTCTCGGTCTCACCACTGCCTCTTCCTCTGAACTATTTAAGTCAGCGGCACGACCTTCAGTCCATGTGGGGTCTAAGACCTCATCGTCCTCTGCATCGTCTTCCACACAGTCTTCCTGCCTGACCTCCTGTTCAGTCTGCACACTGCAATAAGACGCGGCAGTTGGCACCAGTGTTTCGTCATCATCAGACACTCGGTCACTCTGCTGTGGTGGTATTCCCATGTCCTCATCATCTGGATACATAAGTGGTTGTGCGTCAGTGCATGGAATGTCTTCCACCGCTGGGGAAGGGCTAGGTGGACGCCCCTGGAAAACCGTGGGAGCAGAGTCTTCAAACAGCATAAGAGACTGCTGCATAACTTGAGGCTCAGCCAGTTTCCCTGATATGCATGGGGGTGATGTGACAGACTGATGGGCTTGGTTTTCAGGTGCCACCTGTGCGCTTTCCGCAGAAGACTGGGCGGAAGACAATGTGGTGAACGTGCTGGAAGCACTGTCGGCCACCCAATCGACTAATGCCTGTACCTGCTCAGGCCTTACCATCCTCATAACGGCATTGGGCCCCACCAAATATCGCTGTAAATTCTGCCGGCTACTTGAGGGAGTTGTTTCACTACTTTGTGCGCCTGAGGCCGAACGGCCACGTCCTCTGCCAGCAACAGAGGCTCCACGGACACCACCACGACCGCGTCCTCGTCCCTTAATAGAATGTTTCCTCATTGTTGTGATTCAACTCGCACCACAATAAAATATATTATTTTTTAGCCCCAAAATTCCCTCACTGGAAGATATAATTCCTTTTTGCGGTATTAATTACAAGAACACTGCTGCTAATTGGACACCAGATTTTTTATAATGCTAGTTTTGGTACATAGATTCCCACACGGGAGATATAATTCCTTTTAGAGGAGTGAAAACGTGAGGCCGAGTTTTCTGGTCTAACAAACACCAGATTGATTAAATTGGCCTTTTTTCACCAAAATTACAACACTGGACGATATAATGCCTTTTGCGGTATTAATTACAAGAGGACTGCTGGTATTTCAGAACACGGAATTGTTAAAATGCTAGTTTTGCTAGATAAATTTCCCACACTGGGAGAAATATTGCCTAAGCCTTTTACAGTATTAATTACAACAGGAGTGCTTCTTCTGGTCTAACACCAGAATAATTTTATTATTACGGTGAAAGCTTTTTCTAATTTATATTTCTGGCACATAAAAAATATATATTTCTGGCTGACAGTATTGGACTCGGCTGTAGTGGCACTGGCTAGCCTAGCTGGAACAGCACATTCATGGGATTTGCTATCCAAGTGGGTTACTTTCAGTTTCACCACTGATATATTAAATATCTTTGCAGTTAGTATGGGTGACACAAGCACAGCCAAACCCCTGATGTAGTATATCAATGAAAAAATCGACTATTACATGAGATTAATGGACGTTGTGGCAGCTTTTGCTGTAGCACCACAAGTCTCAAAATGGCCACCGCCGGTCAGCCCAGTTACATGTGCCAGTAAAAATCGCTCTGGCCAGTCTCAACAAAATAGTGACTTTCAGTGAACAGCTCAGCTGAGTTGTTCTGATGCACAGGTGTAGAAAGGTAGATCATTCAATCACTTCTTTACCCTGCCTATCTCGCCCTCACAGAAGCTGCGTCCTCTCCCTACACTAGTCAGAGCAGTGTGACGTGCAGCGCTACGTGACTCCAGCTTAAATAGAGGCTGGGTCACATGCTGCACTTGGCCAATCACAGCCATGCCATTAGTAGGCATGGCTGTGATGAGCTCTTAGAGCAGAAGTAAAACGCTAGCTGATTGGCTGCTGTGCAGCCCTTCAGAAAGCGGGAAGTAATCGACGAACACCGGACCCGAACCCCAACTTTTTTGAAAATGTCCGTGTTCGGGTCCGTGTCACAGACACCCCAAAATTCGGTACGGACCCGAACGATTCTCGAACTGTTCGCTCAACACTAGACCTGACCCGAATCAAATTACATAAAAGGAAAATACTTAAAGCCCCCAATTCATATTTATAATAATCACAATCAGTTAGAATTGCACATGCACAGCCACCTGTGAATACAGACCAGCGCCTCACCCCAAATAACGAGTCACCCTCGCTTCACCACAGAGAACGAAACTCAGTGACGTCGGGACCTTTTAATAATACACACCTCAAATAGTTATGGCATGTGTAGGGGGGGGGGGAATACCAGGTATACTCTATACTGATAGATACTCCAACAGTAATGTTCACCACAGGAGAGAGATAGATAGATAGATTGATAGATAGATAGATAGATAGATAGATAGATAGATAATAGATAGATAGATAGATAGATAGATAGATATGAGATAGATAGATAGATAGATAGATAGATAATAGATAGATAGATAGATAGATAGGAGATAGATAGAAGATAGATAGATAGATAGATAGATAGATAGATAGATAGATAGAAGATAGATAGATAGATAGATATAGATAGATAGATAGATAGATAGATAGATAGATAATAGATAGATAGATAGATAGATAGATAGATAGATAGATAATAGATAGATAGATAGATAGATAGATATAGATAGATAGATATAGATAGATAGATATAGATAGATATAGATAGATAGATAGATAGATAGATAGATAGATAGATAGATAGATAATAGATAGATAGATAGATGATAGATAGATAGATAGATGATAGATAGATAATAGATAGATAGATAGATAGATAGATGATAGATAGATAGATAGATAGATAGATAGATAGATAATAGATAGATAGATAATAGATAGATAGATAGATGATAGATAGATGATAGATAGATAGATAGATAGATAGATAGATAGATAGATAGATAGATAGATAGATAATAGATAGATAGATAGATGATAGATAGATGATAGATAGATAGATAGATAGATAGATAGATAGATAGATAGATAGATAATAGATGGATCGATATGAGATTTATGTTTTAAAAATTTGAAATTAAGTTTCTTTTTCCCTCTTACAGGACACAAGTTTCACCAAAAAGAAAAAAATTTGAAACAAAATCTCAGAAAATGAAGCAGAAGAAGAGAAGATGATGCGGCAGCAGATGTGGCGTCACCTCGCGTCCTCACCGATCACTGGATTTATAATGTGACGTCACATTAACTCTTTATTTTCTATGGATTTTCTCTGTTTTTGTAGAATGTTCTGATCATTTATTAATCAACTCCTTTTCCTTATAAACGCCGTTATCGATGTCTTCTTCCGCTGACAACTTCTCTGACACCTTTTCTTCTACAAGTTTCTGTTCAGCCGATGATATTCAAAAAGCTTCACTACCATCAAGAGTTAAAATAGCGATGGCTGCTCTATAGGACGGAGGAGATAACGCTGCACGTGGCTCTCCGAGGTTTGTTCTTTTAGAAGCGGTTGATGGGGTAGCCGCAGTGTAAAAATGGCCACAATCTGTAGATTAACCCCTTCCTGACGATTATTGCTATGGGATTGGTGGTCTCATGGAATGGAGGTCTCATCGGTAATCTTCATTGGTGGTATCTTGGAGGCTTCTCACGCCTCCTCCTTGTCCACGTCCCCCATCACCACATGTGACGTCTTGATGACCATGTTCGCACTTTTATGGATTTCGGACAATTGTGTCTTTCTTCATTCTGCCCCCACCGCTTGCAGTTACCGTGGTATAAGGACATCTTTTCGCTCCCAGTGACCCTTACCCTCTTGCGGTGACTGGCCCGGGTAATCAGTTTACAGAAGCCTGATGTCCTAAGCACCATCACGTAACGCTGTCGTCACTAACAAGTCAAAGTTCTAACCATCTGATGAGATGTATTGTGCCCCAAGAGTCCTCCATAAATGGTAGCCACCCTCTGGATACCCGCTGGCATTGTGAGCGATATATTGTAAAGGTGCCCTACCCTACAGCAAATGTCACATTACCCAACAATCCTCCGGAGGTCTTCCTCCTCCTCATGTCCTCTATAACATATAATATGAATATGCCACCTTCTACAAGTGGCCAAGACAGTCATCTCTACAATGGAAGTCGATGGACCTCCCGAGGAGGATAGGTTTGGGGAAGTTGTCCTGACACAGAGGATAGAGGCACTTTGACTCCAGAGGCCTCCACCCAATGTATGAACACCTGGGTCATGTGGATTTCCACCCTTCCCAGTCATCTCCCCCCTATCATACTCTGGGACCTCAGTGATCAGCTGTGATCTATGGGGAATCCTAACAGTAAGTGTTCCGTTTTCTGCAGCGCCTCCACTGGAGAAATTAGGCATTACACAGCAACCGTTTCACATCAATGGGCTGTTTGTATAACCATGGACAGGACCAAGATAGAGTCCCTTCATATCAACCATACCATACCAACGGCAAGAGATGAGGCTCCAGAACAGAGGACCCCCTTCTAATAACCCAGAATTCACTGAGAAAACTTTTTGAAATTCGTTTTGTGTCCACGTCATCAAATAAAGAAAAAAATTACTTTTTGTCTGAATCGATGCTACACAAATCAAATATGGTCCAACTGGCCTGAAAATTGGTATATGACACTGAGAGGTCTCCTAGGACCTAGCTTTTTTATTTCTTCGTTATCTCTTCTTTTTTTTCAAATTTTTGCTCTTTTCTCCCCCCTAACTAAGCTCTTAACCGCAATGACAGCAATAGTAGATACTGTCCAAGTGAGACTGAGATACATAGCTATGGGTAAACGCATGGTTGATGGCGTTAACAAGCAGCGTGTTTAACCTTTTGCTACCACCACGTGATTTTATATGTTGTGGCGGTAGGCTCGTAACTGCAACTTGGCGTATAAAGGCATCAGGTTACAGTGCAATCTGCCGCTGATCCGTGGCACTGCAGATTGTGGTCACAGTAAGGACCACCGTGTGGTCACAGTAAGGATCCATGAGACCAGACAAAGTGGTCTCTCTGACACTGTTGTAGCTGGGAATTACAACGATCCATATCAGTGTAAAAACAAGCAGGGAAATGCTCATCTTGATGTGAGAGCACGCCTCCTGCTGGCTGAAAAATTACCTGTGAGCTTGCAGTCTGTGAATTAACCCCTTCCTGCCACAGTCAGTCACTTTTTTCCATAAAAAAATAATAATAATTAAAAAAATTAGTAAAAAGTGGACAAAAAAAATACAAAAATTAAACACATAGCTATAGTTACTAGTTTTAGCAATAGTATGGCAGACTACGTACACACATTTCTTTCATAAAAAATAAAATAAAAAAACATATTTATTGTATTAGTTTTAGCAATAGTACAGCGAACTTTGTGTGTGTAGAATATACAATCATAATCACTTTTCTTCCTTTTTGCTTTCATAAAAAGTTTTTAAAAATTAGAAAAGCTTTGTTTTGAAATCTTTAGTAACAGTTAAAAAATGACAAGAAAGAAAAAATATAAATTTTATTTATAATTTTCACTTTTTTTCACAGAGTTTATTTCTTGAAAAATAATATCAAATACATGTAGATCAGCTCAGAAATTAGTTCTTTGCAGTTAGATAGGTCCATTGCTAATGGTAATGAAGTGGTTAAAAACACAGTGCACCGTTACACACGTTATATTTTTTCATATAACAAAGCTTCCAAAAATTGGGGGCACATGGTATTCAAACATGGTGTTATGGGAGAAAAACAGTGGCTTGTTGGAATCAAGCATCCAATAAAATAAAACCTTAATGGGGGCAGAATGCCTGTCCTTATTTATACACTCACAAGTGTTAATTGTCAGAAGAAAGAGTGGATTGTTCTGAACCAGCCTGAAAAATTCTACCTTTTAATTGGGAGCAGCAGCGGTGCAGTGTGGATGGAACAGACAAGGCAATAAATGTTTGTGCGGCTATGTTGAGGTACTAGTCATAGTAGACGTGGCAGTAGGGGTAATGGAAGTGGCTGTAGGGCGATTAGCACAGGGAGATGCATCAGCATCAACCATATGTTATGGAAGATGCTGGTAAGCAGGCACACAGCTGCAGTGGCATGATTGTGTCAGCAGGGGCAGATCTATTCATCGGTCTCAGTCAGAGGAGTGTGTATATCCTTACAGATCTTTGGAGGATAACTTTGGGTGTGATAAAGCCATGTGCCACACCAAAAACCCTCTCCGAGATGACACTAGAGGTGGGACAAGAGACAACCTACTGGGTCAGTTTGGGCCACTGTTCCAGTCTGCCTGCCCAGAAGTCCATGTAGTCAGGGAGCAGGGTTTGATTTCCAGGTAGGACTGAACCTGGGTGTCGAGGGGTCGGTCGCCATTTACTGATTTGCCTCAGCCTGGAGTAGCACATGGAAAAAATGCTCCATTATGTTGATACTGAACTGTCTGCTGCTGCTTTGGCTTCTTCTGCTTGTGATAATGGAGATGGCAGGAGGTAGGTGACTATGCAGGGGATGGTTTGGGGTCTCCCAGTCAGAGACATTGGTGGCTTGTTAGTAAGGGTCTATATAAGCATGGCTATTCAGTAATCAGCAGACTGGTGCAGACTACATGACTTATGCAGACTACATAAGCAAACAAGTCTACAGATTGCCTTTCTGGCCAGTGTGCCCGAGGCCACCCTCCACTGCAATAATCAGCCTCCTCCTCCTGCTCGAGCGTCTCTTGATTGCCCCTTCATCATTAAGTGGTAGCTCCTCATCCTACACTTTCTCCTCCATCGGACTTATTCTGTGTGGGTCCCCAACAGCAGTTTTTCTAGCAGACTCAGGATCTCCGCTAGCTCTGACACCCCCCACTTCCTCTCATCCATCATCTGTGTCTCATTTACCAGGGACGGATCTTGCCTGACAACACGCAGTGGACTGCTAATTAGGCGGAAGTGAGACCCTCTAGTGGCCATGACTTTACAGGTTTTTTCAGGTGGATGCAGGCAGATTTTTTAAATGAAGTGATTTAGAAATTTGCTAGTTACATCATTCTCCGTTAAATTAAATGAAATTTGATTTGGTCGGTTCGCCAAATTTTCCAAAAAGATTTGATTCGATACGAATTTCTTCGTAGTGAATCTCATAAAAAATGGCTATTTACTGACTGCAGAGAGCCCTGATAGGGGTGTAGAACACTATACCTTGCAGTAACACGCATAGGGAGTCTGCTGTGGTAGTGAAATAATACTGTAAGTCAGTATGACATGCAGATGACAGGCGTTGCTCTTGGAATCACTGTACACCTCACTTATTTGGGTGGTCACGGGGCCAAAACTGTCCAAATAACTCAAGTATGAACTCAGGTCGATGTTAGCGCCAAGAAGAAGCGCACTCCTTTTATACCGTTGTCAGCTGATTCCACATAGATGTAAACAGTTCTATTAAACGCTTATTCAAGTAGAGGCCCCCGACAGAGTGGAGAGGGTGTCAGCAGTAAGTTTGTGTTGATGTCACCAATTATTTTGCCCTTCCTCTGATCCGTCAGAACAATAACCCCCAAAAAACGGATCCTGTCTGTGGAGCATCCGCCTTTACTCGGTCAGCATTTGGTCAGTAATTCATCAGTATTGCGAAAGCCAAAAAAAACAGGAGTGGATCCAAAACAGAGATGTGAATGGAATATTTGCATGTCTTCTGTGTTTTTTACCCACTTTGCTTTTGGCTACCAAATCATAAGCCAATTCTGATGGTACCATAAAGGCCTTACAGCTGCTCCACAGACAGGATCCGTTGTGCGTCTTATTTTCCCTTCCTTCTGACAGATCAGAAGAAGGGTCAAATAAATGGTGATGTCATCCATGCCAAAAAGGCAAAATAGTGGCCCAGTCATGGAGTGGGGAGGGTGGGAGAACAGCTTGAGAAGACTACAGAGTGGCCCAGTGACATAGTGGTGAGCTGGCAGCAGCATGAGGAGGCCACAAAGTGGCCCAATGACTGAGTGGGGAGGTGGCAGCAGCATAAGGAGACCAAAGAGTGGTGAGGTGCCGGCAGCATGAGGAGACCACAGAGTGGCCCAGTGACATAGTAGTGAGCTGGCAGCAGCATGGGGAGATCACAGAGTGGCCCAATGACAGAGTGGGGAGGTGGCAGCAATATGAGGAGACCACAGAGTGGTGAGGAGGCAGCAGAGTGAGGAGACCACAGAGTGGCCCAGTGACATAGTGGTGAGCTGGCAGCAGCATGAGGAGACCACAGAGTGGTGAGGTGGCAGCAGCATGAGGAAACCATAGAGTGGCCCAATGGCAGAGTGGTGAGGTGGCAGCAGCATGAGGAGACCACAGAGTGGACCAATGACATAGTGGTGAGGTGGCAGCAGCATGAGGAGACCACATAGTGGTGAGGAGGCAGCAGCATGAGGAGACCACAGAGTGGACCAATGACATAGTGGTGAGGAGGCAGCAGCATGAGGAGACCACAGAGTGGACCAATGACATAGTGGTGAGGAGGCAGCAGCATGAGGAGACCACAGAGTGGACCAATGACATAGTGGTGAGGAGGCAGCAGCATGAGGAGACCACATAGTGGCCCAGTGAGATAGTGGTGAGCTGGCAACAGCATGAGGAGACCACAGAGTGGTGAGGTGGTAGCGGCATGAGGAGACCACAGAGTGGCCCAGTGACAGAGTGGTGAGGGGGCAGCAGCATGAGAAGACCACATATATTATTATTATATACAATACTTGATGTTATATATTTCCACTTTTTACCCATCTATTTATTTTATGAAATTTGACTACCTTTTAGACTTGAAAAAGGAGTATCTTCAACTCCGAAATGAGTTGTCACCGGTTGTAATGGTGGGAAATGGTGTGTTGTTTATCATTTTGTCACTGTTCATATTTTTACTGATTTTAGGAGTGTTGTCTTGTTGCTTTAGCATTTTGTGTATTCCCAGTCTTGTCCAGTCTTAATTACATTACAGGAAGGTCTGATAGTTGAATCAGCTCAGTGACCATCGGCAGCCTGGTTGTCTCGATGCCTCTTGATGAACCCCTGTTGAAATTTTCTGACTGTCCATTCATGACCCTCTGCTCTCCACATGCTGGAAAGTACCCCCTGTAGTTCCCTGATCGCTGAGGCACCATTTCCAGGTCTGGGGGGCCTGAAAACCATTCACCCTGTCTGCCTACCCCAGGGATAAAAGGTCAGCACTTGACGAGGACAGGGTAGAAGCCAGCAAGGTAGATCCTTTGTGGGACGCTGATGCTAGGGCCAGCACCCCCAAGAGACTTGGAGGAACCTTGCTTACCCTGGGATATACTGCCTCTACAGAGAAGAAGCATCTGGAGCCGCACTGCCATATCGATCGCTAAGCCTGAGGAGTGTGACCCTCATCTCCCGGGGTATTTATCCTGTTCCTGGACTATTTTATCCTCTGTGTGGTGGAGTGTTTATGGACCTTTCAGTTTGCATATAATAAAAGTCCTCGGGCTGTTCTCTTATTTCTCGCTCTGTTGATTTTGTGATACCGGAGTAGGACTCCGTGACACCTCTATATAAAAACAATAAAGGAACTATTTAGAGACGCCTGAGGTCGTGTCTTTGCGCCAAGTATCGAAAAACGGTGGACCGCTATTACTCAACACCCCTGTATTGTCTCTTCATCGCTCCTCTTGAGGACTGGCAACTCTACAAACGAGTAGCGAACGATACTGGCAGCACCGACCACTGTTTAACCACACACCTACACTAGTGTTGTGACTATGCTTGCACAACACAAAAAGGTGAGCATAACTTATCTTTCCTGTCAACCATTTACCTCAAAAAAGATTACCCTTTGAGCGCCTCTCCCCTTTCTGCCACAATTGCTTCAAGTTCAACTAAGGGATAGGCGGGGGCGCGAATCCCAGAAGGAAGTGACACTCAGATTTCTACACGTTTTCATAATCATTGATGTCATTTATATACCGCATTTTTTGCCCCATAATACGGACTTTTTTCCCCAAAAAATGGGGTGAATGGGGTGAATACAGGAAAAATAAAGCGCCCGGACATCTTATACCTGGCCGCCAGTGCGGGTGCTGGGAGGAACTGGCCGGACACCGCTGCACATGATAGGGAGATGGTGGGGGGGGGGCAGGGACTGGCCGCCGCTGCAGTTGGTGGGAAGCAGGGGCCAGCTGTCTCTGCGGGTGCTCAGTGTTATGGACCGGCTGGCCGCGGCAGATGCTGGGTGATATGAACCAGCTGGCCGGAAAATGCACTGTGAGAGGTTGTCTCCTCCCAGTTTTACCCCGATCGCCCAGCTCCTCACCCTCCAGCGCTCGCCCTGTGTCTCCCTCTTGGGCTGGAACACTGAGCAGTTCCAGCAGTGTAGCCGGTAGGGTTTGGGTCCAGAGTCCAGCAGGGCGCCCCCGCCACACTGCCACAAGCACGCCTCCTCCTTGTGGGGTACATTACAGACCAGCCTACTGGTGGAAGCAGAGAGCATGATGGGAACCTGTATGTGCGAGACGCCAGTGGCTGTGTACCGTGTGAGGTGAGAAACTGGCATAAGTTACTATGCACACATCATTTCTTCTTCACTATGTTACACAGGGGCCACAAACAATGGGTATGCTGGATGTATAGCCCCACTCATCAGAGGGCAGGCTACAGTGGAGGTCCTGTTGCCCCCCACCCCGATCCTGGTTACCCAGCCTGAGGTCACAGCAGAAGTCCCAGCAGGTTCCCTGAGAGCTGCGTCATCTCTAAGGTACCCCTAATAAAGTGACCCCAACTAATAAAGTGACCCCCTTATCAAAGTGTCAAAGGATAGCCTCCCCCTTCCCCAATAAGTGTGTCAGCAGCAGATCCCCCTTCCCCCCCAACATTGACTCAGCAGTAGAATAGGCTACTTTCTCATTAGTGTTAGCAGTGTCCGGCGGGAACAGCCTGCCGGATGCATACTAACGCTAGCCCACGTGTGCCACCATTAGTCTACTCCGGCCACATTCACTATACCTTTTGTTTAAAATGTATTTTTTCCTATTTTCACCCTCTAAAACCTTGGTGCGTCTTATGCGCAGGTGCATCTTATAGGGCGAAAAATACGGTAGATAAGACAGGCACTACTCAATTGATGTATCTGCCAAAAATATTTCATTTTATTTGTTTGGGGAATTTGTTTTTAATTATGTTTTAAGTTTTATACAAGCCTTTTGCAAATTATTGTGCAATAAATATTTATAAAGGATATGTTTCCTTTGGATGGTTTTAATTGAGTAGTGCCTGTTTTATATATATATTGCTCTTTATTTTTGACGGGGTGAGTCAATTTGACAGAGCACCATATCCAAAGCTACAAGGAGGTGAGCCGCTACAATTAATTATTTAAAGGTATATCTATTAATGTCATTTACTTTCAATAACTAATCTAAGGGTACCTTTACACTTGTGGCATGGCTATTCGGCAGGCTGTTCACCCGCTGGATCCACTATGCCGCAAGTACCTGTGTGCTGCCGTGCTTCCGCTCCGTCCCTATTGACTATAATGGGGCGAGGGGTGGAGCTACGGCGCAGTACGGCAATGCACGGTACTTGCAGCATAGCGGATCCGGCAGGCTGTTCACCTGCCGGACAGCTATTCCGTTAGTGTAAAAGTACCCTAAACTGTCCACTGTAGTCTATTTCACAGCTTCACAGTTCTTACAGTAAAAAAGCTTTGACGCTTCTGGAGACTGAACTTTTCCTTCTGCAGTCGGAGGCAGCGCCCCTTGTCTTTTCAGGGCATTTTACATGGAACAGTTTTTCACCGTATTTTTGGTATGGCCCATTTATGTATTTGTACAGGTTAATCATGTCCCCCTTAGAAGTCTCTTCTCAAGACTAAATAAATGTAATTCTTCTAATCTCCTCATAACTAAGACCCTCCATGCCCCCTTATCAGTTTAGTCGCTCTCCTCTGTACTCTCTCCAGCTCCAGGGCGTCCTTTCTATGGACTGGTGCCCAGAACTGAACTGCATATTCCAGATGAGCATAATGAATATTCTGCAGTCTTATTCACAAACAATGTGGTTACTCATTTAATATTCTTGACATATTACAAATTAAAAAATGTATCACTAATCATATAGTTACATAGTTTATACGGTTGAAAAAAGTCCATCAAGTTCCACCAAGGGATCGGTGGGGACACGAATCCCAGAAGGAAGTGAGACTCAGATTTCATGAGCATTAATGTTATTTACTCTTAAGAATTCATCTAAACCCTTTTTAGACCCGTCCCCTGTTCCTGCTGTGACCACGTCCTGAGGAGTCTATTCCACAGATTCACACTTCTTACAGTAAAGAAGCTTTGACGCTTCCGGAGACTGAACTTTTTCTTCTCCAGTCGAAAGCAGCGCCCCCTTGTCTTTTTGAGGCGAGTTTACATGGAGCAGCTTTTCACCATATTTTTATATATTTGTATAAGTTAATCATGTCTCCCCTTAGACGTCTCTTCTCAAAACTAAATAAATTCAATTCTTTTAATCCTTCTTCATAACTAAGACCCCCCATGCCCCCTATTAGTTTAGTCGCTCTCCTCTGTACTCTCTCCAGCTCCAGGGCATCCTTTCTATGGACTGGTGCCCAGAACTGAACTGCATATTCCAGATGAGGCTGCACCAACGCTTTGTAAAGTGGTAATATCACATCCCTGCCCCGCGAGTCCATGCCTCGTTTAATGCATGACAATATCCTGGTGGCCTTAGAAGCAGCTGACTGACATTGTGCTGCAATTTAATCTACCATCTACAAGGACACCCAAATCCTTCTCTATAAGTGACTCCCCCAGTGTTACATCCCCTAGGACATATGAAGCACAGAGATTATTACTACCAAGATGCAGAACATTACATTTAGGCCTCATGTACGCGGCCGTTGTCATGGGACTAACATGAGCTGATTGTTTACAATCTATAGGTAGAGCCACCAATAACAGTCAGACCCCACATGGCATCATTTCACTGCCACGTTTACCAGAGGGCACATTGAGGTTAGGAGACTGTTTTCTCAATGACCCTTACCTTAAGAATAGATTGCTGAAGAAACCCAGACTTATTTTTAGAAGATTGTCTACCCTTCGGAATATATTGACACCCAGTAGGCGGACATATCTTTATATACCTACCAGTATGGTCCCTCACATTAAAGTTTTTTTTTAACCCGGCATGTACTGCCTGAATATAACATGAAGGAGAAAGTGCTTTATATCCATGGCAACTTAGGAGCAATTTGAAATAATTTTTTTTTCAACTGCAGCTCAGAATATGCGATTTACTTATAATGCATAAGATCCTAATAGATCCTACAAAATAGGGTCATGATCATAGGTCCAATGTTCAGAGAAGTTTTATTACGGCCTAGTGGGTCACGGCATTGTGTGGTGGAACATGATAGTTTCCATAACATTACAGAGGTTCCTATTAAACAAGTTCCTATGTGTGAAAGATAGCATAAAATCTAATCTAATACAAGTCAGCGAGACCAATTTAGAGTCAGTTTGGGTTACGTTGCAGCTTGGTAATCATAAGGTAACTCGTGTAGGTGTCATATACAGACCACCAAGCCAAGTCCAAGAATTGGATGATCTACTAGTTGAGGAAATGGCTAAAATGACATTGAAAGGGGAAGTTGTCATTATGGGAGACTTTAATCTTCCTGATATAAACTGGAAAACCAAAACAGCAAGTTCTGCCAGGAGTACAGACATTCTAAATTCCCTACTGGGATTATCTCTACAGCAAGTGGTTGAGGAGCCAACCCGGAAGGAGGCCATTTTAGACTTGGTGTTCACAAATGGCAATTTGGTATCTGATATTACTGTAGGGGAAAGCTTAGGATCCAGTGATCACCAGTCAGTACAAACTGTGTAAAGTAATTAACACTGAAGAGGACAGTTTTCTGCTACAGAGGGATCTGGATAGATTGGAGGCTTGGGCAGAGAAATGGCAGATGAGGTTTAACACTGACAAATGTAAAGTTATGCACATGGGAAGGAATAATGCAAGTCACCCGTACATATTAAATGGTAAAACACTTGGTAACACTGACATGGAAAAGGATCTAGGAATTTTTATAAACAGAAAATTAAGCTGCAAAAACCAGTGTCAGGCAGCTGCCGCCAAGGCCAATAAGATAAGGGTTGCATCAGAAGGGGCATAGATGCCCGTGATGAGAACATAGTCCTACCACTTTACACATCACTGGTCAGACCACACATGGAGTACTGTGTACAGTTCTGGGCTCCCGTGAACAAGGCGGACATAGCAGAGCTGGAGAGGGTTCAGAGGAGGGCAACTAAAGTAATAACTGGAATGGGGCAACTACAGTACCCTGAAAGGTTATCAAAATTAGGGTTATTCACTTTAGAAAAAAGACGACTGAGGGAGATCTAATAACTATGTATAAATATATCAGGGGTCAGTACAGAGATCACTCCCATCATCTATTTATCCCCAGGACTGTGACTGTGACGAGGGGACATCCTCTGCGTCTGGAGGAAAGAAGGTTTCTACACAAACATAGAAAAGGGTTCTTCACGGTAAGAGCAGTGAGACTATGGACTCTTTACTGTAAGAGCAGTGAGACTATGGACTCTATACTGTAAGAGCAGTGAGACTATGGACTCTTTACTGTAAGAGCAGTGAGACTATGGACTCTTTACTGTAAGAGCAGTGAGACTATGGACTCTATACTGTAAGAGCAGTGAGACTATGGACTCTTTACTGTAAGAGCAGTTAGACTATGGACTCTTTACTGTAAGAGCAGTGAGACTATGGACTCTTTACTGTAAGAGCAGTGAGACTATGGACTCTTTACTGTAAGAGCAGTGAGACTATGGACTCTATACTGTAAGAGCGGTGAGACTATGGACTCTTTACTGTAAGAGCGGTGAGACTATGGACTCTTTACTGTAAGAGCGGTGAGACTATGGACTCTTTACTGTAAGAGCAGTGAGACTATGGACTCTTTACTGTAAGAGCAGTGAGACTATGGACTCTATACTGTAAGAGCGGTGAGACTATGGACTCATTACAGTAAGAGCAGTGAGACTATGGGCTCTTTACTGTAAGAGCAGTGAGACTATGGAACTCTCTGCCTGAGGAGGTGGTGATGGTGAGTACAATAAAGGAATTCAAGAGGGGCCTGGATGTATTTCTGGAGTGTAATAATATTACAGGCTATAGCTACTAGAGAGGGGTCGTAGATCCAGGGAGTTATTCTGATGCCTGATTGGAGTCGGGAAGGAATTTTTTTCCCCTTAAGTGAGGAAAATTGGCTTCTGCCTCACAGGGGTTTTTTGCCTTCCTCTGGATCAACTTGCAGGAAACAGGCCGAACTGGATGGACAAATGTCTTTTTTCGGTCTTATATACTATGTTACTATGTTACTATGTTACATTGACCGAGTCACTCCACACAAAAACCAAAGTTTTAGATTTTAGAAAAACAGACTTTTCTAAAATGAGATCAGTGGTATACGAGTCCCTATCAGACTGGAACAATTTCAATGGAGTCCAATAGAAATGGAACTACTTAAAATTGGCACTACTGAAGGCAACAGAAAAGTGCATTAGGCTTGTCAGTAAAGGCAAAAAAAGGAAGAGACCACTGTGGTACTCAGCAGAAGTGGCCAAAATTATTAAAAACAAAAAGATGGCATTTAGTAAGTATAAAAACACCCAAAACGAGGATGACCGGGAAATCTATAAGATGAGGCAGAGAGAGGCCAAGCAAGTTATAAGAGCTTCTAAAGCTCAGGCAGAAGAGAAATGAGCTCAGTCAGGGAAAAAAAGGGGATAAGACATTCTTCAGATACATAAATGAAAAAAGGAAATTAAAACAAGGAATTACCAAATTAAAAACAAAAGAAGGAAGGTATATGGAGGACGATAAAGAACTAGCCGACTGTCTCAATGAAAGGAAAATGAAGGAGAAGGACCTCAGTTAGGGAGGAAGACTAATGAATCCTTTGATGCATGTGTCTTTACAGAGGAAGAGGTTCTAAGTCGGCTGTCTAAAATTAATACAAATAAATCACAGGGGCCTGATGGTATACACCCAAAGCTATTAAAAGAGCTTAGAGGTGTACTAGCAAATCCATTAACAGATTTATTTAACCAATCACTGGTAACAGGTGTCGTCCCAGAAGATTGGAAATTAGCAAACGTTGTGCCAATTCACAAGAAAGGTAGTAGAGAGGAATCGGGCAACTATAGGCCAGTAAGCCTGACATCAATAGTGGGGAAATTAATGGAAACCATACTCAAGGAGAGGATTGTGGAACATCTAAAAACCCATGGGTTGATTGATAAAAACAGCATGGGTTTACTTCAGGAGATCATGTCAAACTAATCTTATTGACTTTTTGATTGGGTGACTAAAATAATAGATGGCGGAGGTGCAGTAGACATGGCTTATCTGGACTTTAGTAAGGCTTTTGATACTGTCCCACATAGAAGGCTTATCAATAAACTGCAGTCTTTGAGCTTGGGCTCACATATTGTTGAATGGATTAGGCAGTGGCTGAAGGACAGAAAACAGAGGGTTGTAGTCAATGGAGTATATTCAGACCATGGTATTGTTACCAGTGGGGACCTCAGGGATCTGTTCTGGGACCCATATTGTTTAATATCTTTATCAGCGAAATTGCAGAAGGCCTCAATGGTAAGGTGGGTCTTTTGCTGATGACACAAAGATTTGTAACAGGGTTGATGTTCCTGGAGGGATACACCAAATGGAAAAGGATTTAGGAAAACTAGAGGAATGGTCAAAAATCTGGCAACTAAAATTGAATGTCGATAAGTGCAAGATAATGCACCTGGGGCGTAAAAACCCAAGAGCAGAATATAAAATCAGTGATACAGTACTAACCTCAGTATCTGAGGAAAGGGATTTAGGGGTCATTATATCAGACGACCTAAAGGTGGGCAGACAATGTCATAGAGCAGCAGGTAATGCCAGCAGAATGCTTGGGTGTATAGGGAGAGGCAATAACAGTAGAAAGAGGGAGGTGCTCGTGCCGCTCTACAGAGCACTAGGGAGACCTCATTGGGAGTATTGTGTGCAGTACTGGAGACCAGATCTGCAGAAGGATATTCAGAGAAGAGCTACTAAACTAGTACATGGATTGCAGGACAAAACTTACCAGGAAAGGTTAAAGGACCGTTACATGTATAGCTTGGAAGCAAGAAGAGACAGAGGGGATATGATAGAAACTTTTAAATACATAAAGGGAATCATCACGGTAAAAGAGGAGAGAATATTTAAAAGAAGAAAAACTGCTACAAGAGGACATAGTTTTAAATTAGAGGGGCAAAGGTTTAAAAGTAACATCAGGAAGAATTACTTTACTGAGAGAGTAGTGGACGCATGGAATAGCCTTCCTGCAGAAGTGGTAGCTGCAAATACAGTGAAGGAGTTTAAGCATGCATGGGATAGGCGTAAGGCCATCCTTCATATAAGATAGAGCCAGGGGCTATTCATAGTATTCAGTATATTGGGCATAAGGCCATCCTTCATATAAGATAGGGCCGGGGGCTATCCATAGTATTCAGTATATTGGGCATAAGGCCATCCTTCATATAAGATAGGACCGGGGGCTAGTCATAGGATTCAGTATATTGGGGATAAGGCTATCCTTCATATAAGATAGGGCCGGGGGCTATTCATAGTATTCAGTATATTGGGCATAAGGCCATCCTTCATATAAGATAGGGCCGGGGGCTATTCATAGTATTCAGTATATTAGACAGACTAGATGGGCCAAATGGTTCTTATCTGCCGACACATTCTATGTTTCTATGTTTCTATATTTCTATGAACGAGCCTACTAAATTCCAAGAATTGAGGACGTTCGTAGGCCTAGTCAGCTATGTCAGAGAGTCGATTCCCTCTGTGTCATCACTCATGCAGCCACTGTTTGATGTTTTGGCAGCCTGCAATAAGGGACAACCTTATGCACTCACTGCAGAAGAAGTCAAGGGATTCAAGGAGTTGAAACTAGCTGTCATATCAGCCCCATGTCTGGGAATACCAAATTATGATGTTGATTTCAACCTATTTTGTCATGAAAATACCGGGCATGGGAAAGGTGTTTTAACCCAATTACATGGTGGAAAACACCGCCCTCTAGGTTATTACTCAGTACAACTGGATGTGGTAGCCAGGGGTGCCCCCACCTGTGTAGGACCGTGGAAGACTGTGCATTGCTCACTGGGAAGGTTGCTGACATTGTTCTGGACCATGCACTGACAATTTATGTACCTCATGCAGTCCAGGAACTATTGTCACAGGCAAAGATTTGCCATTTGTCAATGATAAGACTAACAAAGTACTAAGTGACACTCCTTACTCCTCCGAACATAACAATCAAAAGGTGTACCATCCTCAATCCTGCTACTCCCAGAGTCTGATCAGGAAGAGCAGGATGGAAGTTCAGGTGATGACCATGATTGTCTTGAGCTAATGAAAACTGAAACAAAGGAACTTGACAATGTGACTGAAATACAAATACCTAATGCTGATTTTGAGCTTTTTGTAGATGGATCTAGGTACTACCTTGATGGAAAGCCATATACGGGCTGTTACTACCTTGGAGGAAGTTGTGAGACAAGGATCACTCCCACAGGAAGCGGAGTTGAAGGCACTCACTGAGGCCTGTATAATGGCTAAAGGTCAGACTGTAAACATTTACACTGACTCTCGATATGGTTTTGGCATAGCACATGACTATGGTCCCATCTGGAGGAGCAGGGACTTTGTGGAATCCTCTGGTAAGCCTATCAAAAATGCAGAATCAGTAACTCAGTTATTCAGAGCATTAGAATTACCCAAAATGGTTGCCATTGTCAAGGTACAGGCCCATACCAAGGAGCGAACAAAGGAGGCAGAAAGAAACCTGGAGGCAGATGCAGCTGCAAAGCAGGCTGTTCTGCTGCCCCTCCCCGCGACAGGCCATATAGTTGACATAGTACCACAGGCAGGGGAGGTGGATCTGGATGTTCTCCAAAAATTGTAGGAACAAACTCCTAGACATGAAAAACAAGAGTGGCTGAGAAGAATCAGAAAGGTTTGTATACCATAGATGCTGCTCTGTGCCTTCCAAGGGTGTTATACCCTATGATGTGTTAATTATCACATGGCCCAAACCACCACTCCAAGGAAGCAATGGAAAGTTTGGTAAATCAGGGATGGGTGGCCAATGGCGAAGGGTTCGACAATGCCGCTGAAAAGTACAGTGAGGAACATAAATATTTGAACACCCTGCGATTTTGCAAGTTCTCCCACTTAGTAGAAGTGCACAAATAGTCCCACAACATGGACAGAGAAAATGGAAGAGGCTAAAGACGACTGTCAGTCTCTCTCAGACTGGGGCTCCAAGCAAGATCTCACCTTGTGGGGTATTATTGATTATAAGAAAGGTGAGGAATCAGCCCAGAACTACAAGGGAGGAGCTAGTCGATGACATGAAGAGAGCCGGGACCACAGTGTCAAAGGTCACTATCGGTAGAACACTACGTCATGGTTTCAAATCATGCATTGCACGGAAGGTTCCCTTGCTCAAGTCCTCACATGTCCAGGCCCGTCTGAAGTTTGCCAATGACCATCTGGATGATCCAGAGGAGGGAGAAAGTCATGTGGTCAGATGAGACCAAAGTAGAACTTTTTGGTCTAAACTTCACTCGTGTTTGAAGGAAAAAGAAGGATCAGTTGTATCCCAAGAACACCATCCCTACTGTGAAGCATGGGGGTGGTAACATCGTGCTTGGGGGGGAGGGGTTGCGAAGGGGACAGGACGACTGCAGTGTATTAAGGAGAGGAGATTTTGAGCAACAACCTCCTTCCCTCAGTCAGGGCATTGAAGATGGGTTGTGGCTGGGTCTTCCAACATGACAACGGCCCGAAGCACACAGCCAGGATAACCAAGGAGTGGCTCCGTAAGAAGCATATCAAGGTTCTGGAGTGGCCCAGTCTCCAGACCTAAATCCAATAGAACATCTTTGGAGGGAGCTGAAACTCCTTGTTTATCAGCGAGAGCCCTGAAACCTGACAGATCTAGAGGAGATGGAAAGTTACACATTCGCTAGACCCTGGAGATTGGGTTACTGTAAAAAGACAAGGAAGGCCTTAGATCCTTGCTTTGATGGTCTATTCCAAGTCCAGCTGACTACACCAACCTCTGTGAAGCTGGAAGGGAGACCAACTTGGATCCACGCTTCCCACTGCAAGAAGTTGATGAAACAACCATGTCTTTAGGAAAATCTAGAGCAACTACTGAGAATAGAACTGAGGTTACTCCCACACAAGTGATGGTCATGGTGACTCCACCTTCAGCATCTGGTGCTTCTACGGCTGCAATTGGGACCCCGATACTAAACTCATCTACCTCATATAATTGTACCTTCTGTGGACAGAAGGCTGTGGAGGACGTAACTGATTGTATATACTGTGGGACTAAATTATAAGAAGGAAGAAATGAGTAACCAATGGCTTAAGCTCTCATAATGTGCGTCTAAAGAAAGGATTCCACTGGTTGTGTGGATTTACCAGTATAGATAGTGAAGATGGTTTATGTAAGAGGATTATCTGGATGGATGCTGGACGTCCCACAATCTGCAGGAAATAGTGTTCTTCCACATTGTGTAGGAAGGATGATCTTCTAAATTGTCTTCTTCTAGAAGGGAGATAGGGAGATCCGTTTTATAGAGATGGCCCGAACTATTCGCCGGCGAACATAGCTTGTTCGCGTTCGCCTCTGCCGGGCGAACATATTCGATGTTCGCGTTCGCCCCTATACTTTATCATTGAGC
This sequence comes from Bufotes viridis, assembly GCA_033119425.1. Classification (NCBI taxonomy): domain Eukaryota; kingdom Metazoa; phylum Chordata; class Amphibia; order Anura; family Bufonidae; genus Bufotes; species Bufotes viridis. Next base: position 599,919,754 of record CM065589.1, on the reverse strand, counting down.
AAACTTTGACCCTGTACCTCACAGTCAGCAGACACATTCCAGCCAATCAGCAGCATACCCTCCCTCCCAGACCCTCCCACCTCCTATCTAAACGCAAGGACAGCATCCATCTTAGATTCATTCTGAAGCTGCAGTAATAGTAATTGTAAATCGCAATGCGATTAATATACTCTGTATTATTCGCATTGCGATTACAACTTAGATCTGAGTTCCTAATGGTTGTATTGCTAGAATATAACGGAGATAAGGAATTTAGCGCTATATCCTCAATCTTCGTTATATTCTAGCAATACAACCATTAGGAACTCAGCTCTAAGTTGTAATCGTAATGCGAATAATACCTACAATTATTAATCGCTTTGCGAATCCATTTGATGCCTCTATTTGATTGTATATGACGGTTGACTATGACTACCACCAACGTTCTGCTGCCTCCAAAGCAAGATATCTGAACCCCCAGGGGCCATTTGGGCGTTTTAATAGAAAGCATAAACGCATCAAAAACGCATCTGCGTTTTATAATTTTTCATTTTTAGTTTATTCTTTTGTGTATTTTGCCACATTTGGTTGCATATTTACATTTGGTATAGGCAAATATGGTAGTCTAGATCATGTGTCTATACCAAAACCTAGGATCATTGTTTGACAGCATATTTTCTAAGCCATGTAGCTGAATATAGATTTGGGCAGAGTAATGATCTAGACTACCATATTTGCCTATACCAAATGTAAATATGCAACCAAATGTGGCAAAATACACAAAAATTAAACTAAAAAATGAAAAATTAAAAACGCAAATGCGTTTTGATGCGTTTTCATCAAAACGCCCAAATGGCCCTGGGGGGTTCAGATATCTTGCCTCGAGGCAGCAGAGCGTTGTGGTAGTCATAGTCAGCCGTCATCATCAATCAAATAGAGGCATTAAATGATTACAAGCGATTAATAATTGTAAGTATTATTCGCATTGCGATTACAACGTAGAGCTGAGTTCCTAATGGTTGTATTGCTAGAATATAACGAAGATTGAGAATATAGCGCTATATTCGTGTGATATTCGTTATCTTTGTCAATTCTAGCTGTGACGAGACCAATCTCGCCACATTGCATTGGAGAAACCTGGTTGCTCGCCTGCTGCCTTTGGACTATGGCCCCCTGTTAAAAGACATCTTTTTTACCTGCAGAAAAGCTTAATTCGTGCTTTTCTGCCTGGGGTTCGGTAGTTTTGGTTGAATGTGTTATACCCCAGATAGGAATCCCATGGAGCCCATTCGTATGAAACTGACTGTAAAGACTTTGGCTCCATGGCGATTAAACTGTATTCGTGTGGTCTGAGCGCCATTCACTTAATAATGTGCGCTCAGACCTGAGCTATCTGGGGATATGTTAAATGTATAGTTTTAATGTAATGTGTCTTACCTGGTGTATTTTAACAGTAATGCTTGTTCTGTGTCCCCATGTGCATAATGGAGTCTTGTCTCTGAAATGTCTGTGTGTATTGTAAAGGGTGGGACATTGTATATTGAATAGTGATGTCTGTCCTATTGTCCCCACATGTGTATTGGCGATTTCCCTTTGTCCTGAGAGATAATTGAATGACTCCTCAATTGTCTCCAGGACAGAAAGACATTGTGTATTCGTCTGCCTGTGATGATTGCATTACCCATGTAGGGTGATGGTATCACAGAGCAGAGGGAGGGATATGCTGGGGTGTCTGTATTGTCCCAATGTGTGTGATTGGCTGCTGTATCCCGTGTCGCAGTCTTCCTTCTGGTCCTCTAGGGAGTGTCCACCAGGTGGGAGACCTGGATAAATACCAGGCAGGTAGCCGTTAATAAAGTGAGAATTCCTGTTTACCATCAATACGGAGCCTCGTCTCGTTCTTGGGGGATTCACTGTATGCTGTTAGAGACTGATTGCCAGGAGTGTAAGCTGATTGTCTGCTTTTCCTGTTCGTCTGCTAGCAGCTATTTGGGAAGGTTCAGTACGGGAGTTGGAGTGCTATTTTGTATCCAGTTCGGGAGTTTGGTGTTCTGCAGTAGCTGTGCCTATATCTCTGTAAAGGGGCCGATCGCCTAAGCGGTTTTACCCCTTGTCTGCAGCAGCGGTCCGTTACAGTTGGTGGCGAGCAGCGGGATCGTTCCTACAGCCAGAAGGACAGCTACAGGAGACACCATTTCCTTGGATTTACAAGTGGGAGCAGCGCATGTCCCAGTACAGCGACCCTAAAAGCACCAGAATGGAACCAGCAGTGTCATACGAGGAGGAGGACCTGGATGGCCGGGATGCGTTAGGAAGGCATCTGGTACCAGGCCCTGGACAATGTACAATACCAGCGGGTGAGAGTCTCCCCAGTGAAGAGCAGCGGTGGCAGAAGCAAGTGGCCCTGCGGATGCCCTTTCTGGGAGAGCAGCCCCTTGATGAATGGGTGAAGGAACTAGAGCACCGGGTATGGCAGGAGCTATGGCTGGAGGATGCCTACCAGGCGCTCTGGTGGTATATGGCACAGTATATACCCTGGACAGCCGAGCATGACAAGCCAGAGGAGAGGAGTTTGATGGTTCTGGCTTGTTATGGGAGTCCTTTGCAGAGCCTGACTTCGGGAGTCCTGCGCAGAACAGACTTCAGGACATTTTCTACGAGAGGGAGGCTAGGCATGACGGGGATGACCCCCATGAGGTAGAGCAAGACCTGGCTCACCTAGCAACCCTGGAGTGGGAACTGGAGCAGGACTACCGAGATCTCTTCCACTCCATTGGGAAGGCTCAGCAGGACAGCAGGTGACAGATCAGTTCCAGACCCATTCCGCTGGGAAGACATTGTTGAAATTTACTGGGAGGAACCCCAGGCGGCAGGTGGAGATGGGACCGAGGTCTCTCCACCGATATTGCAGGAATTGGGGCCTGAGCTCCATTCCCCAGCGGGGAGATGTTGCAGGGAATTGGGGCCTGAGCTCCATTCCCCAGCGGGAAGATATTGCAGGAATTGGGGCCTGGGCTCCATTCCCCAGCCGGGAGATATTACAGGGTGGGAGCCTGAGCTCCATTCCCCAGCGGCAGAGCTGAGCTACAGGGGGCAGAGGTAGTTGTTCCTGCCCCACATCAGCAAGCGTGATTTTTGGAATTGGGAGCCCGGTCTCCATTCCCCAGCGGCAGTATTATTTGTTGGGAGTGGGAGCCGGTCTCCAGTCCCCAGCGGCAGAGTAACCAGCAGGGAATAGAGAGCCCAGTCTCCTTTCTCCAGCAGCAGGACTCTGTATTGGGAGGAGAGACAGTCGGTCTCCCTCCACTGAGAAGGAAGGTATGTATGGGAGAAGAGCTTACTACCACCTCTCCCAGCGGCGGATCATTAATGGGCAGGGAATAGAGAGCTCAGTCTCCTTTCCCCAGCAGCAGAGCTGTGTAACCAAAGGGGAGACAGTCGGACTCCAGCAGCAGAGCTGTGTAACCAAAGGGGAGACAGTCGGTCTCCAGCAGCAGGACTGTATATCTAAAGGGAGACAGTCGGTCTCCCCTCTCAACAACCAGGCTTCAACCAGGCTACCCTCCCAGTAGCGCTGGCAACAGGGCAGAGTGACGGGTCTCTGCCCATGCAGCACCCCACCAAGTCAGCGTGCCCGTACCCAGCACAGCCGTGGTGAGGCACCTGGACATGGACAAGCTTCTCCTCTACCCAGTTGCAGTAACTATTTATTGTGGGTGGGCTGTGCTGTTGATTGTGTTTTGTGGGTGGGCTGCTGGACTAACAAGGGCACTGACCGGCAGGGAGGTCAGATACCCTGTTAGTCTGTTTGGAAAAGGGAGAGATGTGACGAGACCAATCTCGCCACATTGCATTGGAGAAACCTGGTTGCTCGCCTGCTGCCTTTGGACTATGGCCCCCTGTTAAAGACATCTTTTTACCTGCAGAAAAGCTTAATTCGTGCTTTTCTGCCTGGGGTTCGATAGTTTTGGTTGAATGTGTTATACCCCAGATAGGAATCCCATGGAGCCCATTCGTATGAAACTGACTGTAAAGACTTTGGCTCCATGGCGATTAAACTGTATTCGTGTGGTCTGGCGCCATTCACTTAATAATGTGCGCTCAGACCTGAGCTATCTGGGGATATGTTAAATGTATAGTTTTAATGTAATGTGTCTTACCTGGTGTATTTTAACAGTAATGCTTGTTCTGTGTCCCCATGTGCATAATGGAGTCTTGTCTCTGAAATGTCTGTGTGTATTGTAAAGGGTGGGACATTGTGTATTGAATAGTGATGTCTGTCCTATTGTCCCCACATGTGTATTGGCGATTTCCCTTTGTCCTGAGAGATAATTGAATGACTCCTCAATTGTCTCCAGGACAGAAGACATTAGTGTATTCGTCTGCCTGTGATGATTGCATTACCCATGTAGGGTGATGGTATCACAGGCAGAGGGGAGGGATATGCTGGGGTGTCTGTATTGTCCCAATGTGTGTGATTGGCTGCTGTATCCCGTGTCGCAGTCTTCCTTCTGGTCCTCTAGGGAGTGTCCACCAGGTGGGAGACCTGGATAAATACCAGGCAGGTAGCCGTTAATAAGTAAGAATTCCTGTTTACCCTCAATACGGAGCCTCGTCTCGTTCTTGGGGGGATTCACTGTATGCTGTTAGAGACTGATTGCCAGGAGTGTAAGCTGATTGTCTGCTTTTCCTGTTCGTCTGCTAGCAGCTATTTGGGAGGTTCCAGTACGGGAGTTGGAGTGCTATTTTGTATCCAGTTCGGGAGTTTGGTGTTCTGCAGTAGCTGTGCCTATATCTCTGTAAAGGGGGCCGATCGCCTAAACGGTTTTTACCCCTTGTCTGCAGCAACGGTCCGTTACACTAGCAATACAAGTTAACCATTAGGAACTCAGCTCTAAGTTGAATTCGCAATGCGATTAATGCAGGTTATATTAATCGCATTGCAAATTCAACTTAGAGCTGAGTTCCTAATGGTTGTATTGCTACAATTATATAACGAAGATTGAGAATATAGAGCTAAATTCCCAATCTTAGTTATATTCTAGCAATACAACCATTAGGAACCCATCTCTAAGTTAAGTTCGCAAATATGATGTCCCAACTCCCAAACTATTCACCGGCGAGTAGTTCCCGGCGAACATAGCTTGTGCGCGTTCGTCGCGGCGGGCGAACATATGCGATGTTAGGTCCACCCCTATCATTGAGTAAACTTTGACCCTGTACCTCACAGTCAGCAGACACATTCCAGCCAATCAGCATACCCTCCCCTCCCAGACCCTCCCATCTCCTGGACACAGCATCCATTTTAGATTCATTCGGAAGCTGCAGTCTTAGTGAGAGGAGGGAGAGTGTAACTGCTGCTGAGATTTAATAGGAATTTGATAGCTAGGCTAGTGTATTCAGTGTCCACTCCAGTCCTGAAAGACTCATCAGATCTCTGCTGTAAGGACTGCAGTCCTGACAGCACCCAAAAAGCCCTTTTTAGGGCTAGTACATCAGTCTCCTCCCAGACCCTCCCACCTCCCATCAAAAGCAAGGATGGCATCCATCTTAGTAGTTATGATCGTAATGCGATTAATACAGGTTATATTAATCGCATTGCGAATTCAACTTAGAGCTGGGTTCCTATTCTCAATCTTCGTTATATTCTAGCAATACAACCATTAGGAACTCAGATCTAAGTTGTAATCACAATGCGACTAATATAACCTGTATTAATCACATTGCGATTACAACTACCACACTCTGCGTCAACTACGTAATTTTCCATGGGAGTTTTGCCATGGATCCCCCTCCGGCATGCCACAGTCCAGGTGTTAGTCCCCTTGAAACAACTTTTCCATCACTATTGTGGCCAGAAGGAGTCCCTTTGTTTTTTAAAATTCGCCTGTCTATTGAAGTCTATGGCGGAAGTTCGCGTTCGCTGTTCGCGAACTGAAAATTTTATGTTCGCGACATCACTAGATCCGTACAGACAGCGGAATGATGATAAAAAGAGCGGAGTAATGTGAGAGTAATGGTCAATGTTACTTTATAGAACTCTGAAATCCATGTATGTACATGAATATAAACCTATATAATTACATAGTTAAGTTTTGTTATTAATCTGATTGAATATAATGTGAATCGTATCATAATCCTCTGCTCCATAACGTTCATTATGACCTTGGAAACACACTCCGAGGGCCACCTATGACTAGGCGTGGGTGACATCTACGGAAAAGGGTGTATTTTCCTATATGATTAGTGACACGATCAGACAATTAAGAGTACATTTTCATGCTGGTATAAATCAGTGGTCGCGGAACATTTTGACATATTTTCCAATAATAATAATGTACCAGATGTCCGGTGTACGTTTCTATTGCCTGAAGAGATGAACTTTTACCTATATACTTGGCTGAATGACTTATTATCTAATAAGTCCCCGGAAGAAGCGGTAAGGCGAAACGCGCGTCGGAACATGGAAGCGGCAGCATAATACATGTAATTATGTGAGTGATGTCTGTTATATTCAGTTTAAATCTTATGCACTAGGCACTTTATGGATACGTATTATTACCATATGGCCTCATGCACATGACCGTTGTTGTGGTCCGCGTCCGAGCTGCATATTTTGCGGCTCGGGTGCGGACCTATTCACTTTAATGGGGCCGCAAAAGATGTGGACAGCACTCCGTGTACTGTCTGCCTCCGTTGCTCCGTTCCTTGGCCCCGCTAAAAAAATTGTCCATTTTGTGGACAAGAATAGGTATTTCTACAATGGAAGCTGCTCCGCGTTCCATTCCGCAATTTGCGGAATAGAACGCGGAGAAGCTTCTATGTTTTCTATGATCGGCGGTTTGCGCACCGCAAAACACCAACGGTCGTGTACATGAGGCCTATATGTGATGTCATTTCTTTCCATGTACTATGTGAGATTTCACTCCTGATTGCTCTAACTATATACAGCTGCTGCTGCTTTGGGCTATGATAAGCCGTGTGTATAATTAACCACCAATCTGTCTTTTAACTATTTTATGGCGAATTAATAAAGATGATATATGTATTTGATATAAACTTAGTGTTTGCCTTTGTTGGAGTTCATTATAAGGGGACCTTGTTTGGATACTTTATTTTCTCCTGTTTATTGGCGTTGTTATTATCTAATTATACGGGTTTTCGGGTACCATTTCAGCCACCGGCCACACTTAATGGGTAAGTATCATGGGCACCAACAGTAATGTCAGAGGGATGGACTTCCATTTCACCATTTCTAACCGGCCAACATACGTGTGTTTACTTCCGTCATGTCGGAGTACACATAAATATGCGCCAGACTTCAGTTTTTGGAGCATAAACTTCCAGAGATGCAACTTGCTTCTTAAAAAAATGTGGTGCCTCTCACTCCAGCTCACAGAAGGATTTAGACTGGTGTATGAGTATTCCGGTCTCAAGAAATATTCCTTATTATGTTCTCATATGCTCATATGCGCCCGCATTGCTGAGAAAAAGATATATGCAAATGAGCCTCTAGGAGCAACGGGGGCGTTGCCATTACACCTAGAGGCTCTGCTCTCTCTGCAACTGCCGCTCCCTCTACACTTTGAATGACAGGGCCAGGCAGGGAAAACATCATGACTGCTAAAGTCAGTCAAAGTGCAGAGGGCACGGCAGTTGCAGAGAGAGCACAGCCTGTAGGAGTAATGGTAACGCCCCCGATGCTCCTAGAGGCTCATTTGCTTATAATAAAACATCATTTTTTCCAGCAATGCGGACACATATGAACATGGGACCAACACAGATGTCTTCAGCTGCTAAACACACATGTAACAGGTCAGCCGGTGTCATAGGGACAAAACTGCTGACAGATCATTTTTATTTTTGGATGACACTTTCCCTTTAAGATGCTACATACATTTTTAAACTGTCGCTGTACATTGAACTTTGGATCTGTTATAGGGCCATATCACAAGTGTTGATCGGTGAGGGCCTGAGTGTCAAGACCCCCACGATGTCGAAAAGAAGGGGAAAGAAGCGACCACTTAGCGCACACTCTCCGCACTGCACGGACGGAACTATAGATCTTCTATTGAGTCTGTCTCGCTTCCTTTCAGGCAGTGAGGAGAGAGAGCACTAAGAGGTCGGTTCCCCCCTTCTAGAGAGCGGTGGGGATCAGACCCCACTCATCTAAACTTTTGATATGTCCCTAAAACACATCAGTCCAGATTCACGGCTGCTCTTCTCCGTCTGGCGTGTCTGAGATGTGCTGCTCGAAGGGTGTGTGCTCATTACAAGCTGTGAAGCCGAGGCGTAAGTAATGAAAATTAGGTGAGAAAATCCCCTTTACGCTGATTTAACATTTCCTTCATATTTACAGTAAAATTTATGTAATCACAAACCAAGGCAGTCTTTTGAAATAATTCATAAGGTGTGTGGTAGATTTTTATGTCTTTATATAAGCCGTGTGTCTGCCTCATTCTGGGCCCCCGCTGTAAATACCTGCTTCATAAAGCAGTGCCCGGAGCCCCTTGCATCATGGAAATTAACCGTGGTAAAGTCTACACTGCTGCCAGCCAGTACAATGACATTTTAAAATCTTTTTAAATATTGTACTTTTTCTGTTAGTTTTTTTTTACTTTTTGTACTTTTATTTCTTTATTTAATTAATTGAAGCTATTTATCCAGTAAACTATTATAGAATTCAAGTCTAATCACTACTAGTCTTAACTATAAACTGGTCAACTAAATGTTCTTCCTTTTATTGAAATATATTTCCAATTTTTTGTTAGCTATTTTATATTTTTTTAAATGTATTTAAAAAATGTTGTTTGAGGGGGGTGGAGCTAGCCACAACAGGAGATGGCAGCTTGATCTCAGAGCGCCGCACCTTGGAGCTTGACAATGAGGCAAGGTGAAGCGATCGCCTCATGCAGCACCAGGTAGGTGGAGGGGGCAGGCAAAGGGCCGTGGGCTGAAGGGAAGGCGTTGGGTAAAGAAATTAGGATTGGGGAATAGGGAGCGCCTTTCAGTTTTCGCCACAGCAGCGGAAAGGCTAGGCGCACCCCTGATCAGCAATTATGGTCAAAATGAACGAAGATAAAAGTAAAGAGGGTCAGAAGACCAGGACACGACACGGAATACTCCAGTCTGAGCTAGATAAATTCCTGAGGAAGCAGCTCGCCTCTTGGACGATGGTAGCTCCTGTGCTCTCTCTGATACGCATGGTAAGCATGATTCTCTTCCTATTTCATGGGGCTTTTTTATAGAGCTTCTTAGCACAAGTGCAACGGCTTCCCCCCCCCCCGGGGCAATCGAGTCCCAGTGTTGATGAATTCCGAGTGGTGATGCGGTCTTTATAGTTTGTGTCACGATGCTCCTACCTGGAAACTGTTGCTCCTCAGGGTTTCCCTTTTAGAGGTACTGAGTCCTTTTATATATCAGGAGTGGAGTGCTCTCTAAGCTACTTTCCCAAAGCTCCTGTAGCAGTGAGGGGAAACACTCCTGTTACCGCATCATGCTGCTTTACTCTCGCTCCAGCTCTCAACTCTCTTCTCAATTCCACTCCAGTTTCCTGCAACCCCTCCCTTGGTAGGAGTGGTGTTGTTATTATTTCACCAAGCTACTGACTTTTATTGATAACACCAATGTCATTCTGTGTATTTATTTCCAGGTCCTTCACACGTGTGCATTGCTCTTACTGTCATGAAATGGTTATGTTCATGTAATATGCCTGGTTTACCAGCAGGTGACAGCATATATGGCAGAGAGAGTGACAGATACTTAGATAGAATGGAACTCACCGTTCCATTCTCCCCCCTTTGGGCAGAAGTGGGCCAGTCCTACCTCCTACCAGAAGGGAGGGGCAGCTAGTCTGGTCTAGACAGTGAAGTGTAAGCCTGGGCACGGTCACAGCCAGATGTGCCTATAACAGCCAGTGTAGGCTAAGCTATGCTCGCCATGGAAATCAGATGTATGGAAGATATAGCAACCAGAGGAAAGTGTTATTTGGTTGCCAGAGGATATTAAAGCAAGGGGAAATTGTTCTCCGGCTGGAGCAGGAGCCTCCAAAGGGAAGTAGCTTGAAGAGCACCCGGGCTCCATGCTAATTTACTTACTGAGTGTCAGGAGGGGGACAATAGCCAAAGGCACCACAATCCAAGGATACCAGAACAGACCAAAAGTCCAATAATCAGATCCAAGCAGAGGTTAGCACAGCAGAGAGAACAAACTCAGAGTTGTTGAGCGTGCCTGTTAGCCCAGCAGAGAAGGTGAGAAAGCACAGTTAGGCCCCTTTCACATCAGCGTTTTTGCTTTCCGTCATAGAGTTCCGTCCTCGGGGCTCTAGGACGGAAAGATACTGATCAGGATTATCCTGAATGGAGAGAAATCCGTTCAGGATGCATCAGGATGTCTTCCGTTCAGTATGTGAACGTTTTTTGGATGTTGACAAAACCGCAGCATGCTGCAGATTTGTCTCCGTCCAAAAATCCAGAAGACATGCCGCAAGGACGGATATGGAATTAATGCCCATTGAAAAGCATTAATCCGGATCCGACTTTAAGCTAAACATCGTTTTGGCGCATCACCGTATCCGGCGTTTAGCTTTTAAGAATGGTAACCATGGCAGCCAGGACGCTGCTAAAGTCCCAGCTGCCATGGAAAAGCAGCGGGGAGCCGGGGAAGAAGCTACTTACCTTCCGTGCAGCGGCCAGGGAGCTCCTCGATGATGTCACCGGGTCCCTGCGTCGTATGGTTCACATAGCTATGCTATGTGAGCAATGCGCCGTATGGATCGTACGGCGCATTGCTGAGATAGCATAGCTATGTGATCCATGCGACGCAGGGACCCGGTGACGTTATTGAGGAGCGCCCTGGCCGCTGCACGGAAGGTAAGTAGCTTCTCCCCCGGCTCCCTGCTTCTTTTCTATGGCAGCCGGGACTTTAGTAGCGTCTTGGCTGCCATGGTAACCTGAAACATATTGAAGACTGATCAGTCTTCAAATGCTTTCAGTTGTCTTGCGTTGTGACGGATCTGGCGGGCATTTCCGGCGACGGAAGTGCACGCCGGATCCTCACAACGCAGATGTGAAAGAGGCCTTATTAAGTTTGCCTGCCAGTTTATGCCAAAGCCTGCTAGGGCCAAGAAAAAAATCTGAATGTAAGAAAAGCCTGAATATTGTCTGGAATCACGGTTACCCAGGTAAAGCTGCTATTAAAGTTTATCAAGGTCTGGACTCATGTTACTCTTCATCCCCAAACTCAACTATTCCCTTTTATTTGCTTCAGAGCCTAAGCCTGGGGTCCGGCTGTATCCAGATAGGAGCACCGTGACACATATACGACGCACCACACCACTCGGCATTCCACTAAACCTGGGACGCGATGGCGTAATAACAGTTGAATAACAATATTATTGAGGCACAGTATCAGAGGACCTGAGAGGAAATACACAGAAGACAATCTCTGCTAGCCATTGGAGATAGTAACTTGGTGTAGGAATGCTAGTGTCCGCTCTGGGGTACCACATAAGCTCTCACACCAGTTTTGAGAGCACTGGTGAACATTCAGTCTGACGTGAAACAAATAGGCCACAGGGTAGCTGCACTGGAGTATACGTAGGCTGCGGGCATACAACACAGTGATGCCATGATGAACTCAGCTTTCCTCTCTAAAGGATAAAAAAAAAACTGAGCAGGAGGAAAAATGTGCGAATATGGGGGGTTCCGGAGTCTATATCCGCAGACTCTATTACTACTACAGAGCGCCAGATATTTGCCATGCTCCTATGCCAGGAAAGAACTGACCAGGTTGTCATAGAATCGGTGCATAGAGCTGTATGGTCCCAAGCCTGTTCAGGCAAACTACCAAGAGCAGGGCTCGAATCCTGCGGGAACATGTAAGAATGGCGTTCCTGTACTTTTTTCATAGCAGGAACGCCGTTCCCTTTCAGGGCAAAAGGACCAGGAAGCGATGAAGGCTTTGTACTCACCGCCTTCTGGTCCTTGGCTGTCGGCTGTGCAGGGCTGCGCACGGGCATGAGGCGGTCTATGACATCACGCTGTGCGCAGCTTTCACAGCACAGCCGACAGCAGTAAAAGAGGAGCGGTGGCGTCCAGGAGCAGGAGAGGGTAAGTGTTTTTTTATTTGATATTTTATGGGCTTATGGAGGGGCACTGACTGGGGGCTGATGGAGAGGCACTGGGGGCTGGTGAGAGGCACTGGGGGCTGATGGAGAGGCACTGGGGGCTGGTGAGAGGCACTGGGGAATGATGGAGAGGCACTGGGGGCTGGTGGAGAGGCACTGGGGGCTGTTGAGAGGCGCTGTGGGCTGATGGAGAGGCACTGGGAAATGATGGAGAGGCACTGGGGGCTGGTGAGAGGCACTGGGGGCTGGTGAGAGGCACTAGGGGCTGGTGAGTGGCACTAGGGGCTGGTGGAGATGGAACTGGTGGCTGGTGAGAGGCACTTGGGGCTAATGAGAGGCACTGGGGGCTGGTGGAGAGGCACTGGTGGCTGGTGGAGAGGCACTGTGGGCTGATGGAGAGGCACTGGTGGCTGATGGAGAGGCACTGTGGGCTGATGGAGAGGCACTGTGGGCTGGTGAGAGGCACTGTGGGTTGGTGCAGAGGCACTGGGGGCTGGTGAGAGGCACTGGGGGCTGGTGAGAGGCACTGGGGGGCTGGTGAGAGGCACTGGTGGCTGGTGCAGAGGCACTGGGGGCTGATGGAGAAGCAGTGGGGGCTGGTGAGAGGCACTGGGGGGCTGGTGAGAGGCACTGGGGGCTGGTGAAGAGGCTACTGGGGGCTGATATGAGGCTACTGGGGGCTGCTATGAGGGTACTGGGGGCTGAGATATGGCTACTGGGGGCTGCTATAAGGCATGGGGCTCTTATCTGAGATCTGATTGGGGGTCATTCATATTGAGTTCTGAGCTGAGGTTTGATCTGAGGTCTTATTGGGGTCTTATTAACATTGGTGATCTTATTGGGGCTGTTAGCTGAGGTCTGATTAACATTGGGGGTCTGATTGCTGGTCTGACCTAAGGTGTAATGAAAAATATATTTTTTTATTGTCCCCCTCTAAAACCTAGGTGCATCTTATAGGCCGGTACATCTTATAGGGCGAAAAATACGGTACTTGCTTGCTCCTCCTCCCAACCTCCCCTGCCCTTTGCGTACGTCGTGCACCGTGACGTCACACGGAGGCACTTGGGTGAGTTCCCACACTTTTTTTTTCCAGGACTTGACCCCTGGCCAAGAGATATAATACTCTATGTAGTCTGATGAACTACCTTGAAACAGCTGCCATTCTTAGTGTGGCAACAGAGGTAGAGACCTCACTTTTGAGAACAGTAAAGTTCTGTTGTTTCAGGATCTAGCAACTAGCACTCTTGGTAAGAGACGTACGCTCAAGACCCTGACTGACCTTCTACGGGAGAATAAGCTCCCAATCAAGTAGCTCTTCCCATTCAGCCTTTGTATGTCTATCAACGGTCAGCAAGTGACCATTACTGTCATGGCTGCCGCTCATCGAAACGGTGGATCTCCCAAGACTGTCTTTACCTGCGGAGTGGTTAGTGGCCACTCACTTCAAGGCTCCTAAAGCCAAGTTACTTCCTTCCAACTCAATGGACACCTGAAGTACTCAAGAACATTTATTTCTTGGGTAGAGTTAACATCTGTGTACCATGAGGAACTGTAAAGCTCAATGCCAAAGCGAGCCTCTTTTGGACATTTTTTGACCTTTCTACAATTGCGATAATTGATATACCCTTTATTTCTTAGCTCAGTTTCCCTGTTATGTATCTATTCACAGTGCCTCCAGCCCAGGTGCCAGGGATGGGAAGGTGTGGTATGGATCCCTACCCTTACCACACTGGTCCTATTTAGTTTGGGCCTTCAGAGGGCTCTTATGTTTATTAGTATTATTGGCACGGGACCATTTCCTAATGTGTTTCATCACAATTCCGCCGTCCTCCCATTTATTTATTAGCCTGACATTTTGGTTTCTCACTTCTTTGGTTCACCTTCTACTTCATTATATTTGGCATGCGACTTTATAGTTTATTAGTGGATCTTTCTTATTGAAAGGGATGTTGTCTCTAAACGCTCATTGTGCTCTAGTGGTATATACTTCTTGCCATCTAGGGTGACTCTTAAAGTGGTTTTCTATTAATGTGAATGGTCCAAACATACCACAGAAAAGCAGTCAGGTATTCCATATGCTTTGGAGAGTGAGGGCAGACCTGATATTTTTACAGGAAACCCACTTCCACCATCACCATAAGCCTAAACTATATAAGTACTACCTGAAATGGTTTCACAGCCCTTCTACTTCTGCTTCAAGGGGTCTGTCTATTGGCATTGGCTCCAATACTCCCTTTCAGTTACACATGCAATTAACTGATCCAGAAGGAAGGTATTTATTTTTGAAGGGCGTCTTATACAAAGGTGACAATAGACAACGTGCAGACCCCTAACTCGAAGCAGCAAATAGATTGGTTGCTAAACACTTTAAAATTACGGAGGACATTACGGGAAGGTCTTTTGTTTTCTTGAGTTTTAGATCATCTCACGGATTCTACGCGGGTTAAAAGAGCTTTATCAGAGCATCAGATCTCAGAAGCCTACATCCTACCATGGAGGATTATACATTTTATTCCACTGTACGTAGCACTTCTAAATAATTGGGTCATCTTTATATTTCCAATCACTCCTTGGGTGCTGTCCAGGCGGCAAGGATTGGGTCTATCACTATTTCGGACCATCCCCCTATTTCACTCACCATAGGGGTTTATGATGTCCCTCCAAGAGATAGATTGTGAGGTTAAATGAGACCTTATTGGAAAATGACACAGAGATGTCATCTAGAAGTGAAACTGGCTGAATATTTTGCTCTTACTGACACCCCTCAAGTCTCTAGAACTATAATATGAGAAGCCCACACGGTTTATATAAGAGACTAGCGGAGGAGTGGGAGGTCCCATGAGGCTAGTCAGGGCTGTCTCCACCCTTCATCTCTAGGAGGAAGATTCTAGAGTTAATGGCTGACTGCGGAGGAGACAACATCTCAGAGCAGCGAGGAGCAGCTCCTGGAGGGAGATTCCATCCCCTACAGCCCACAAGCAACTTATGTGCCAGCCCTCAGAAGGGAGAAGATCTACAGAAGGTTTAGCGGACTTTGGAAAGAAGGTAATCGCCACTAATCTGGCTACAGCCTCCTCTGAATGTAGTGGAAACACTATAAGCTACAAGCTGCTCACCATAACCAAAGGACAGAAGGGCCCCTGTTCAGAGACTGTATTCCTCTGAGGAAAAGGAGCGATTGACCAGTCTGATAGAGAGAGAAGCTATCCTCCATATACCCAGTCTGATAGAGAGAAAAGCTATCCTCCATGTACCCAGTCTGATTGTGAGAGAGAGAAGCTAGCCTCCATAGACAACCTTTGGAAAGTACTTGAATCGACTGTAAAGACTGCATTTTATGTGAATGATGCTTGTGTGGATCACCTGCTGACCAGCTTCAGTGCTGTGGATTTGTTAAAGCAACAACCGGTCTCATCGTTATACCGCACTTTATTCGCATCACAAGGTGCTAGGGTCTCAACAACAGGGACCCTGCCTCGCACCGTAAAACAGCAACATCAAGGGCACCTCAACCTCCATCAGGCAGAACCCCAGAACCAGAGTGTGCCCCGAAAAGAAGAACCGGTGCGCCCATCCTGACACTGCAGGGAGCTTCAGGAATCCAGGAGTGCGATTACTGCACCAATCTGGCCGCCCACACTCACATGCGCAGTGGCCGGTCGATGCAGTTAGAAGTTTTTCTTTCTATAGTTAAGAGTCCTACTTTGTATAGTTAGGAATCCTGTATTTTATAGTTAGCAGACCTGCTTTCTAAAGTTGGGAGTCCTGCTTTCTAGAGTTGGGAGTCCTGCTTTCTAGAGTTGGGAGTCCTGCTTTCTAGAGTTGGGAGTCCTGCTTTCTAGAGTTGGGAGTCCTGCTTTCTAGAGTTGGAAGTCCTGCTTTCTAGAGTTGGGAGTCCTGCTTTCTAGAGTTGGGAGTCCTGCTTTCTAGAGTTGGGAGTCCTGCTTTCTAGAGTTGGGAGTCCTGCTTTCTAGAGTTGGGAGTCCTGCTTTCTAGAGTTGGGAGTCCTGCTTTCTAGAGTTGGGAGTCCTGCTTTCTAGAGTTGGGAGTCCTGCTTTCTAGAGTTGGGAGTCCTGCTTTCTATAATTAGTAGTCCTGCTTTCTATAATTAGTAGTCCTGCTTTCTATAGTTAGGAGTCCTGCTTTCAATAGTTAGGAGTCCTGCTTTCTATAATTAGTAGTCCTGCTTTCTATAATTAGTAGTCCTGCTTTCTATAGTTAGGAGTCCTGCTTTCTATAGTTAGGAGTCCTGCTTTCTATAGTTAGGAGTCCTGCTTTCTATAGTTAGGAGTCCTGCTTTCTATAGTTAGGAGTCCTGCTTTCTATAGTTAGGAGTCCCATCTTATATAGAAATGTTAAAAAAATAGAGCCTCTCCTGACTCTTTTCTAATGAAACCATATATCCATCTGCTCAGCTCCTTCTGCTCTCTAACCTGCTGCCTGAGGACTGTATGCACAATATGACAGGAAGACGTATTTGGGTTATTTCTGAGACAAGTTATAGATTTTATTATTTTATTATTCAAAGAAGAAGGTAAAGTAACCAGGTTTTTTTCAATCCCTCCCAAGCAGGAGTAACTGTGGAAAAATCCCTACCTGCTTGCTCCCCACTGCTCCGTTTTGGCACTGTGGCTCCTGGACTGTCTTCATGGGACTTTTGGTTCCCATCTGTCAACTTCTGCACAGACAGGGTCATGAGTAGAGATGAGCGAACACCTGGATGTTCGGGTTCGAGAGGTTCGGCCGAACTTCCGGAAAATGTCCGGGTTCGTGATCCGAACTCAACCCGAACTTCATCCCCAACCCGAACCCCATAGAAGTCAATGGGGACCCGAACTTTTGGGCACTAAAAAGCCTGTAAAAGACTCCCGGAAATGGCTAGAGGGCTGCAAAAGGCAGCAAAATGTAGATAAATCCCCTGCAAACAAATGTAGATAGGGAAATGATGAGTTAACATAAAATAAATAAAAATTAACCAATATCAATTGGAGAGAGGTCCCACAGCAAGGAATCATGCGTCATATCATCCACCACTGGAGAAGGCCACTCTCATTTATTTGGGACCAGCACCCAGACAGAGGATACAGGTCCCACAGCAAGGAATAAGGCGTCATATCAACCACCACCGGAGAAGGCCACTCTCATTTATTTGGGACCAGCACCCAGACAGAGGATACAGGTCCCACAGCAAGGAATAAGGCGTCATATCAACCCCCAACGGGAGTAGGCCACCATTTAATGGGACCCCGGCAACCATGTCAGATGGCACAAACATCAGCTTCACATCACCCAGCACAAGAGAAGGCCACTTTGAGAGACTTTGACCCCTGCAGCCACACGGAGGAGAGAGGTCCCACAGCAGAGAATCAGGCATTTATATCACCCACCACAGGAGAAGGCCGCTTTCAGTGACTTTGGCCCCCTGCACCCACACAAAGGAGACATGTCAGACAGCACAAGTATAACATTCATATCACCCAGCACAGGAGAAGGACACTTTCATGTACTTTGGCCCCGGCCCCCAGACAGAGGGAAGGTTCATTCAACTCTGGGTTGCACCCCAAGATCCTACTTAATTTAAAAAATTGATTTTTCAATGAAGAAGTGGCCCGGAGTACAAGACAACATGGTTTAAGGCAGTTATTAAGGACTACTCTGCACAAGGGAGGGTCAGGTCTTGTGGGATCCATGCCTGGTTCATTTTTATAAACGTCAGCTTGTCCACGTTGGCTGCGGACAGGCGGCTGCGTTTGTCATGCCCCCTGCCGTGCTGAATACACGTTCAGATAAAACGCTGGCCGCCGGGCAGGCCAGCTCCTCCAAGGCATAACATGCTAATTCTGGGCACGTGGACAATTTGGAAACCCAGAAGTTGAATGGGGCCGAACCATCCGTCAGTACGTGGAGGGGTGTGCAGACGTACTGTTCAACCATGTTAGTGAAATGTTGCCTCCTGCTAACACGTTCTGTATCAGGTGGTGGAGCAGTTAGCTGTGGCGTGGAGACAAAACTTTTCCACATTTCTGCCATGCTAACCCTGCCCTCAGAGGAGCTGGCCGTGACACTGCTGCGTTGGCGACCGCTCGCTCCTCCTCTGCCTTTGCCTTGGCCTTCCACCTGTTCCCCTGTGACAGTTGGGAATGCTCTCAGGAGCGCGTCTACCAGTGTGCGCTTGTACTTGCGCATCTTCCTATCACGCTCCAGTGCAGGAAGTAAGGTGGGCACATTGTCTTTGTACCGTGGATCCAGCAGGGTGGCCACCCAGTAGTCCGCACACGTTAAAATGTGGGCAACTCTGCTGTCTTTGCGCAGGCACTGCAGCATGTAGTCGCTCATGTGTGCCAGGCTCCCCAGAGGTAAGGACAAGCTGTCCTCTGTGGGAGGCGTATCGTCATCGTCCTCCGTATCCCCCCAGCCACGCACCAGTGATGGGCCTGAGCTGTGCTGGGTGCCTCCCCGCTGTGAACCTGCTTCATCCTCATCCTCCTCCACCTCCTCCTCATCCTCCTCGTCCTCCAGTAGTGGGCCCTGGCTGGCCACATTTGTACCTGCCCTCTGCTGTTGCAAAAAACCTCCCTCTGAGCCACTTCTAAGAGACTGTCCTGAAAGTGCTAAAAATGACCCCTCATCCTCCTCCTCCTCCTCCTCCTGGGCCACCTCCTCTTCCATCATCGCCCTAAGCGTTTTCTCAAGGAGACATAGAAGTGGTACTGTAACGCTGATAACGGTGTCATCGCCACTGGCCATGTTGGTGGAGTAGTCGAAACAGCGCAACAGTGCACACAGGTCTCGCATGGAGGCCCAATCATTGGTGGTGAAGTGGTGCTGTTCCGCAGTGCGACTGACGCGTGCGTGCTGCAGCTGAAACTCCACTATGGCCTGCTGCTGCTCGCACAGTCTCTCCAGCATGTGCAAGGTGGAGTTCCACCGGGTGGGCACGTCGCATATGAGGCAGTGAGCGGGAAGGCCGAAGTTCCGCTGTAGCGCAGACAGGCGAGCAGCGGCAGGATGTGAATGCCGGAAGCGCGCACAGACGGCCCGCACTTTATGCAGCAGCTCTGACATGTCGGGGTAGTTGTGAATGAACTTTTATACCAGCAAATTCAGCACATGCGCCAGGCAAGGGATGTGCGTTAAACCGGCTAGTCCCAGAGCTGCGACGAGATTTCGCCCATTATCGCACACCACCAGGCCGGGCTTGAGGCCCACCGGCAGCAACCACTCGTCGTTCTGTTGTTCAATACCCCGCCACAACTCCTGCACGGTGTGGGGCCTGTCCCCCAAACATATGAGTTTCAGAATGGCCTGCTGACGTTTACCCCGGGCTGTGCTGAAGTTGGTGGTGAAGGTGTGTGGCTGACTGGATGAGCTGGTAGAAGCAGATGAGGAGGAAGCCGAGTAGGAGGAGGAGGCTACAGGAGGCAAAGAATGATGCCCTGCGATCCTTGGCAGCGGAAGGACGTGCGCCAAGGAACTCTCCGCCTGCAGCCCAGCCGCCACTACATTTACCCAGTGTGCAGTTAGGGAGATATAGCGTCCCTGGCCGTGCTTACTGGTCCACATATCTGTGGTTAGGTGGACCTTGCCACAGAAGGCGTTGCGCAGTGCACACTTGATTTTGTCGGATACTTGGTTGTGCAGGGAAGGCACGGCTGTCTTGGAGAAGTAGTGGCGGCTGGGGACAACATACTGTGGGACAGCCATGGACATCAGCTGTTTGAAGCTGTCTGTGTCCACCAGCCTAAATGACAGCATTTCAAAGGCCAGTAGTTTAGAAATGCTGGCATTCAGGCCCAGGGCTCGAGGGTGACTAGGTGGGAATTTACGCTTCCTCTCAAAGGTTTGAGAGATGGAGAGCTGAACGCTGCTGTGTGACATGGTGGAGATGATTGGTGACGCAGGTGGTGTTGTCGGTGGCACATCCTCTGTTTGGTGGGCGGCAGGTGGCAACGTTCCTCCCGAGGCGGAGGAAGAGGCCGAGGCAGCAGCAGAAGAGGGAGCAGGGGGAGCCTGAGTGAGTTCCTTGCTTTTAAGGTGTTTACTCCACTGCAGTTCATGCTTTGCATGTAGATGCCTGGTCATGCAGGTTGTGCTAAGGTTCAGAACGTTATCGCCTCGCTTCAGGATCTGATGGCACAGCGTGCAAACCACTCTGGTCTTGTCGTCAGCACATTGTTTAAAGAAATGCCATGCCAGGGAACTCCTTGAAGATGCCTTTGGGGTGCTCGGTCCCTGGTGGCGGTGGCCAGTAGCAGGCGAACTCTCTTGGCGGCGGCTGTTCTGCTTTTGCACCCTGCTCCCTCTTTTGCTACGCTGTTGGCTCGGTCTCACCACTGCCTCTTCCTCTGAACTATGAAAGTCAGTGGCATGACCTTCATTCCATGTGCGGTCTAGGACCTCATCGTCCCCTGCATTGTCTTCCACACAGTCTTCCTCCCTGACCTCCTGTTCGGTCTGCACACTGCAGAAAGACGCAGCAGTTGGCACCTGTGTTTCGTCATCATCAGAGACGTGCGGACTCCGATGAGGTGGTATTCCCATGTCCTCATCATCAGGAAACATCAGTGGTTGTGCATCAGTGCATTCTATGTTTTCCACCACTGGGGAAGGGCTAGGTGGATTCCCTTGGGAAACCCTGCCAGCAGAGTCTTCAAACAGCATAAGAGACTGCTGCATAACTTGCGGCTCAGACAGTTTCCCTGATATGCATGGGGCTGATGTGACAGACTGATGGGCTTGGTTTTCAGGTGCCACCTGTGCGCTTTCTGCAGAAGACTGGGTGGGAGATAATGTTGTGAACATGCTGGATCCACTGTCGGCCACCCAATTGACTAGCGCCTGTACCTGCTCAGGCCTTACCATCCTTAGAACGGCATTGGGCCCCACCAAATATCGCTGTAAATTCTGGCGGGTACTGGAACCTGAGGTAGTTGGTTCACTAGGACGTGTGACTGTGGCAGAATGGCCACGTCCTCTCCCAGCACCAGAGGGTCCACTAACACCACCACGACCGCGTCGCGTCCCTTACTAGATGTTTTCCTCATTGTTACCGTTCACCAAGCACCACAATAAGAAAAAAGATATTTGGCCCAATGTATTGATTTCAAATTCAGGCCTTTTTTTACAGGCACCTAACACTATCTGCCTATTTATTTATGTAGCGTATTACACTAATCCAGGCACAGCAGTAACCACTGATTTAGGGGAATATCTCTTTTAGGGCAAGTATTTAGGCCCTGGATGAAAGGTATCCTTTTACGGACATATTTCAAATAGGCCTGCAACAGCTGGAACACTAGATTTATGGAATTGCTATTTTAGCAATTAAATTTCACCACAGACAGAAATATACCCTTTTACGGACAGATTTAAACTAGGCCGGCAACAACTGGAACACCAGATTTACTGTATTTTTATTTTTGGAACTGTATTTCACCACAGAACAAAATCTATCCTTTGACGGACACTAGGGAAATTATCCAGTCACCGCTGGAACACCAGATTCTGGGAATTGCTTTTTGGAAATCAAATTTCAACCCCAGAATTTTTTTTTTATTCTGGCTGACAGTTTTACACTTGGCTGGCTAGCCTAGCTGGAACACCAGATTCAGGGGATTGCTATTTAAGTGAATTTCAGTTTAACCACTCAATAATATATTGAAAAATCTTTCCTGAGTTACTGGGGGTGACAAAATAAGCACAGCCAATCCCCTGATGTAGGATATAGCAAAAAAAAAAACCTACTATTGAGGGATTAATGGACTTTGTGGCAGCTTGTGCTGGAGCACCACAAGACACAAAATGGCCGCCACCGATCACCCCAGTAAAAAGTGACAGAAAAACGGTCTGCCCAGCCTAAAAACAGTGAGCAATTCACTAGCAGTATTTGAATGATTCACAGCTGTTGATCTTTCACTTCATTAAGTGTTTTTGATGAGTTAATCCCTGCCTATCTCGTCCTCACAGAAGCTGCGTCCTCTCCCTACACTAATCAGAGCAGTGTGATGTGCGGCGCTACGTGACTCCAGCTTAAATAGAGGCTGGGTCACATGCTGCGCTTGGCCAATCACAGCCATGCCATTAGTAGGCATGGCTGTGACGGCCTCTTAGAGCAAGTAGTATGACGCATGTTGATTGGCTGCTTTGCAGGCTTTCAAAATGCGCCATAGAAATCTCCGAACAACGAACCCAAACCCGAACTTTTACGAAAATGTTCGGGTTCGGGTCCGTGTCATGAACACCCCAAAATTCAGTACGAACTATACTCGAACTGTTCGCTCAACACTAATCTCAGCCTTTGGGCTGGGTGTATGTAAATTTATTGTATGTTCCCAGCATTTGTGGTTGTGTTTGTTGCCACATTTAAGTAAAATTCTGTTTTGGCAAAAGATGGTGTTGGGGTTGCTTTCCTCGTTCGTGACTTCACTGTATCCTGGGGAGCCCATCCCGGTACACGGCTTATGGTGGAGCCTTGACTGCCTGAAATTGAATGCGTGCCACTGGGTGATGTAGCGGTTGCTGCGGCAGGCTGGACCACCACATTGGAGCAACGGTTCTCCCAGGCCACTTTATGGTGACGCTGCATATGTTGATGCAGGGCAGTGGTGGCAACATTAGCACCCTGGCCATGCTTCACCTTCTGCCCACAGATTCGGCAAAGGACCATGTTCACCTCCTCCGGCGGCTTAACAAAACACTGCAACTTTGCCGAGAAGGTGATTTTACCCCCAACACTCAGCACTAACTGACTGCTACCGTGCCTCCATGAACCGGGCACCACTACTTACCGGGCAGGTAGGCTTCTGCGAAGTGGGTGGTCTTTCCCGGGCACGTTTGGCTCCTGACCCCCCACTGCTGCCACCCTGCTGACTCCCAGCCACGCTACCAACTTGCTGGCTCCGCCGCTGCCTCACGCGCAAGCTGCCACCCTTTTCTCCCGATGATGGTGAAGCCCCAAATTCACCCGGATCCCAATTGTGATTGCCTACATCATCATCGAGTACTGTCTGCACGTCACTGATGTCCTCCTCAACCGTCTCTGAGCCAGGAGCCTGACCGCTCACAACACCAGCTCCCACGCCACTCTCCTCATCACTATTTGCCCGCCTAGCAGAGGAAGCGACGGATGTCTCCTCCGGATCTTGGCTGGGCAGTAGCTGCGGACTGTTCTGTAGTAGCTTGTCCTCGCTGTATAGTGGAGCTGAGCCCACAGCATACAATACTTCTCTGGCTGAGGGAACAGAAAAGGAGAGGGGCAGGTTGAGGACAGGTGAGGGCACAGGGCCTGCTCCCGGCCACGCCAACTAAGGATTGTGTCTGACGAACCCACCTACTCTTGGCTGGGGGTGTCTGACCGAGTCAACCATTCAAGAACCGCTGGGTTGCTGGTCAAAACACAAAAGCTAGATGACACCGGGAGCTCAGGCCTCTCACTGAGACTACTGCTGCCACGCCCCCTTACTCTGCTGTGACCTCTGCCTGCACCAGAAACATTTAGGCCTCTGCCACTCCCTTGTGCAAGGCATGGCACTTCTCTGTCTGACAGACTGTTATATCAAATAAGTAAATAAAAAGGAAATTAAAACACCCCAAAAAAGTGCTGTAATTTTCTCACTTCACCACACAACGGCAAATAACATATATTTTTTGCCAATAATACAACCCAAAAAATGGTTTAGATCATATAACTGCACCGCACAAGGTCAAATAAGACATAGAAATATTTCCTTATAATAAACCCTGTTAATGGCGGTATCACACAGCACTTGCACCCCAATAACAAGAACGGTTTGCTGGAATTACAGAGCTGTATGATGGCAATTTGGATCCCCAGTCAGTGCAGCAAGGTGTAATAGGATTGTTCCTATTCCCCAGGCTGTAACCTTCCCTACTGAACCCTGTTCTACATAAATGCTGTGGAATGATTCCTCCCTATTCTTTCCCTGAACTTCTATTCAGCAAAATATGTTTTAAAGTCTTTTCTACCACTGTCCCTAGCGCCTGCTGACGTCTCTCCCTGCACTAAGTACACTGGTAAATGGCAGAATCCAGGATGGCTGAGGCTATTTATAGGGTTGTGACATCACAGGGCTGGGTGGCTGCTGATTGGCTGCATTCATGGCATTATGGGTGATCCCGCCTTCCCAGAGTTCCTTGCTCCATGTCCTTACAGGTGCAGCAGCCATTTTAGGAAAAAATGTGATTCGTTACCACGAAGCGTCAGAATATTCGGATTTGGGGCGAATCAAATTTTTCCTGAAATTCGGATCGAATTCCACTTTGTTAACTTGAATTCGCTCATCTCTAAGGGATATGATGGGATCGGGCTATAATGGCCACTTCTTAGTGACCCCTCCTCTATATCTGCTGTCTGCTGGAGCCAGTAATACTGTGATATTCTGTAATCTGATTCTCTGGTAATATTATAATGGTATAATGTTACACAAACCATATATTACAGATCCCCAGCTATGAAACAAGAGACAATAAGAACAGTAAAAAACAATAAAACAACCATTTCACTAACAGAAGAGACCTTTGATCACAGCTATAAACCTGGGGGGGGGGGGTGCGGGGGGCATAGCCAAGATGTATATCTGTGGAGATTATAAACACCACAACTTCCTCATATGTTCTTTGTCTGGATCCGACAAAGAACATTACAACTGATTAGAGTAGAAGATGGCACCACCAATGGCTTCTTCTCAGAGTGCAGAACTTAAGGAAATTAGAGGCTTTGGTACATCTTGTGGATCTTTCAAGAAAAAGGAATTCTTATCAGTAGAAGAGATCTACCAAAGCCTTCTGGGGAGATGGCTCAATAAGGCTGGAGAAACTATGAGATGCAATATTCTGCAAACCCGCTTGGATGCCTTCCTTCATCTTCCAGTAGAGTTCTCCATCGGTGGTCTTCAGCACTGCACCACCCTGGACTCCACCAGGAAGATTCTGGAGTCACAATCCTTTATAGGAAGCGAACACGAAAGAGAAGAACTCAAAGACCTTTTCTTCTGGTCTGTGAATGTTCCTTCCACTGATATAGAGAAGGCTCGAGAAGAAGCTTACACTCATATCCAAGAACACGTCCCACCACATGAAGCAAGAGAATACAAAAAAGAAATAACTCAACAGTTCGCCAACTCTCCGGCATTTAATAATCGGCCTCTCGATATGGAAACTTCCGCTTCACCTTCCAGTTCTCGGACCTCCTTTCTCTATATGAGGCTCAATTTTGTGAAGGTAAAAAGCCACAGCTCAGCATTCTGGGCACGGACATCTACAAGCAGGAGATCGCTCACTATGTGGTCATCCACTGTCCTGACAGCAGCCGATTTAAAGACCACCCAAGGGTTCCCAGGCTCCAGACCAGATGTGATCCTCTACCAAATGTCTTCCTAATGGATGACACCTTGTACTGGAGGCCTGAATCCACGTCCAATGCTCTGAAAGTGTTGACTAAGGACGGTCACATTACAGCCTGCAACCAACCGGAGCCTTGTGACTGGTACAATGATTCAGGCCACTGCTGCCATACAGTTCCATGTCCATGGAACCACCTGGTGATTACTTTCCATATTCCTCAGGGGGACGCATTACAAATCCCCGTAGAAAAGTTCATTGACCACCTCTCCGCCTGTTCAGCTCTAGAGCCGTTTATGAAAGGGAATTCAAGAATGATAAAAAAGGAAGCGGAATAATACATCAAGGACTTTCAGCAGCAGTACCTGGGAAGAAGCCAAGAACTCCGACCAAAAGTAGGAGCCTCGTGTTATCCATCTTATATGTCCAGTCCATGGTTATCTAGCGGTGTACTGTCCATCCTCTAGTGGTCAGTGGTATATTATATGTCCAGTCCATGGTTATCTAGTGGTGTACTATCCATCCTCTAGTGGTCAGTGGTATATTATATGTCCAGTCCATGGTTATCTAGCGGTATACTGTCCATCTTCTAGTGGTCAGTGGTATATTATATGTCCAGTCCATGGTTATCTAGCGGTATACTGTCCATCTTCTAGTGGTCAGTGGTATATTATATGTCCAGTCCATTGTTATCTAGCGGTGTACTGTCCATCCTCTAGTGGTCAGTGATATATTATATGTCCAGTCCATGGTTATCTAGCGGTGTACTGTCCGTCCTCTAGTGGTCAGTGGTATATTATATGTCCAGTCCATGGTTATCTAGTGGTGTACATTCCATCCGCTAGTGGTCAGTGGTATATTATATGTCCAGTCCATGGTTATCTAGCAGTGTACTGTCCGTCCTCTAGTGGTCAGTGGAATATTATATGTCCAGTCCATGGTTATCTAGTGGTGTACATTCCATCCGCTAGTGGTCAGTGGTATATTATATGTCCAGTCCATGGTTATCTAGCGGTGTACTGTCCGTCCTCTAGTGGTCAGTGGTATATTATATGTCCAGTCCATGGTTATCTAGTGGTGTACATTCCATCCGCTAGTGGTCAGTGGTATATTATATGTCCAGTCCATGGTTATCTAGCGGTGTACTGTCCATCCTCTAGTGGTCTGTGATATATTATATGTCCAGTCCATGGTTATCTAGCGGCGTACTGTCCATCCTCTAGTGGTCAGTGGTATATTATATGTCCAGTCCATGGTTATCTAGCGGTGTACTGTCCATCCTCAAGTGGTCAGTGGTATATTACATGTCCAGTCCATGGTTATCTAGCGGTATACTGTTCATCCTCTAGTGGTCAGTGGTATATTACATGTCCAGTCCATGGTTATCTAGCGGTATACTGTTCATCCTCTAGTGGTCAGTGGTATATTATATGTGCAGTCCATGGCTATCTAGCGGTGTACTGTCCATCCTCTAGTGGTCAGTGGTATATTATATGTCCAGTCCATGGCTATCTAGCGGTGTACTGTCCATCCTCTACTGGTCAGTGGTATATTATATGTCCAGTCCATGGTTATATAGCGGTGTACTGTCTATCCTCTAGTGGTCAGTGGTTGTGACGAGACCAATCTCGCCACATTGCATTGGAGAAACCTGGTTGCTCGCCTGCTGCCTTTGGACTATGGCCCCCTGTTAAAAGACATCTTTTTTTACCTGCAGAAAAGCTTAATTCGTGCTTTTCTGCCTGGGGTTCGGTAGTTTTGGTTGAATGTGTTATACCCCAGATAGGAATCCCATGGAGCCCATTCGTATGAAACTGACTGTAAAGACTTTGGCTCCATGGCGATTAAACTGTATTCGTGTGGTCTGAGCGCCATTCACTTAATAATGTGCGCTCAGACCTGAGCTATCTGGGGATATGTTAAATGTATAGTTTTAATGTAATGTGTCTTACCTGGTGTATTTTAACAGTAATGCTTGTTCTGTGTCCCCATGTGCATAATGGAGTCTTGTCTGTGAAATGTCTGTGTGTATTGTAAAGGGTGGGACATTGTGTATTGAATAGTGATGTCTGTCCTATTGTCCCCACATGTGTATTGGCGATTTCCTTTGTCCTGAGAGATAATTGAATGACTCCTCAATTGTCTCCAGGACAGAAGACATTAGGTATTCGTCTGCCTGTGATGATTGCATTACCCATGTAGGGTGATGGTATCACAGGCAGAGGGGAGGGATATGCTGGGGGTGTCTGTATTGTCCCAATGTGTGTGATTGGCTGCTGTATCCCGTGTCGCAGTCTTCCTTCTGGTCCTCTAGGGGAGTGTCCACCAGGTGGGAGACCTGGATAAATACCAGGCAGGTAGCCGTTAATAAATGTGAGAATTCCTGTTTACCCTCAATACGGAGCCTCGTCTCGCTCTTGGGGGATTCACTGTATGCTGTTAGAGACTGATTGCCAGGAGTGTAAGCTGATTGTCTGCTTTTCCTGTTCGTCTGCTAGCAGCTATTTGGGAGGTTCCAGTACGGGAGTTGGAGTGCTATTTTGTATCCAGTTCGGGAGTTTGGTGTCTCTGCAGTAGCTGTGCCTATATCTCTGTAAAGGGGCCGATCGCCTAAACGGTTTTTACCCCTTGTCTGCAGAAACGGTCCGTTACAATTGGTGGCGAGCAGCGGGATCGTTCCTACAGCCAGAAGGACAGCTACAGGAGACACCATTTCCTTGATTTACAAGTGGGGGCAACGCATGTCCCAGTACAGCGACCCTAAAAGCACCAGAATGGAACCAGCAGTGTCATACGAGGAGGAGGACCTGGATGGCCGGGATGCATTAAGGAAAGGCATCTGGTACCAGGCCCTGGACAATGTACAATACCAGCGGGGTGAGAGTCTCCCCAGTGAAGAGCAGCGGTGGCAGAAGCAGTGGTCCCTGCGGCTGCCCTTTCTGGGAGAGCAGCCCCTGGATGAATGGGTGAAGGAACTAGAGCACCGGGTATGGCAGGAGCTATGGCTGGAGGATGCCTACCAGGCGCTCTGGTGGTATATGGCACAGTATATACCCTGGACAGCCGAGCATGACAAGCCAGAGGGAGAGGAGTTTGATGGTTCTGGCTTGTTATGGGAGTCCTTTGCAGAGCCTGACTTCGGGAGTCCTGCGCAGAACAGACTTCAGGACATTTTCTACGAGAGGGAGGCTAGGCATGACGGGGATGACCCCCATGAGGTAGAGCAAGACCTGGCTCACCTAGCAACCCTGGAGTGGGAACTGGAGCAGGACTACCGAGATCTCTTCCACTCCATTGGGAAGGCTCAGCAGGACAGCAAGGTGACAGATCCAGTTCCAGACCCATTCCGCTGGGAAGACATTATTGAAATTTACTGGGAGGAACCCCAGGCGGGAGGTGGAGATGGGACCGAGGTCTCTCCACCGGTATTGCAGGGAATTGGGAGCCTGAGCTCCATTCCCCAGCGGGAGATATTGCAGGGAATTGGGAGCCTGAGCTCCATTCCCCAGCTGGAGATATTACAGGGAATTGGGAGCCTGAGCTCCATTCCCCAGCGGCAGGCTGAGCTACAGGGGGCAGAGGTAGTTGTTCCTGCCCCACAGCAGCAGCGTGATTTTTCGGGAATTGGGAGCCCGGCCTCCATTCCCAGCGGCAGTATTATTTGTTGGGAATTGGGAGCCCGGTCTCCAGTCCCCAGCGGCAGAGTAACCAGCAGGGAACAGAGAGCCCAGTCTCCTTTCTCCAGCAGCAGGACTCTGTATTGGGAGGAGAGACAGTCGGTCTCCTCCACTGAGGAGGAAGGAATGTATGGGAGAGGAGCTTACTACCACCTCTCCCCAGCGGCGGATCATTAATGGGCAGGGAATAGAGAGCTCAGTCTCCTTTCCCCAGCAGCAGAGCTGTGTAACCAAAGGGGAGACAGTCGGTCTCCAGCAGCAGGACTGTAGTATCTAAAGGGGAGACAGTCGGTCTCCCCTCCAGCAACCAGGCTTCAACCAGGCTACCCTCCCAGTAGCGCTTGGCAACAGGGCAGAGTGACGCGGGTCTCTGCCCATGCAGCACCCCACCAAGTCAGCGCACTCGCACTCCAGCACAGCCGTGGTGAGGCACCTGGACATGGACAAGCTTCTCCTCTACCCAGTTGCAGTAACTATTTATTGTGGGTGGGCTGTGCTGTTGATTGTGTTTTGTGGGTGGCTGCTGGACTAACAAGGGCACTGACCGGCAGGAGGTCAGATACCCTGTTAGTCTGTTTGGAAAAGGGAGAGATGTGACGAGACCAATCTCGCCACATTGCATTGGAGAAACCTGGTTGCTCGCCTGCTGCCTTTGGACTATGGCCCCTGTTAAAAGACATCTTTACCTGCAGAAAAGCTTAATTCGTGCTTTTCTGCCTGGGGTTCGGTAGTTTTGGTTGAATGTGTTATACCTCAGATAGGAATCCCATGGAGCCCATTCGTATGAAACTGACTGTAAAGACTTTGGCTCCATGGCGATTAAACTGTAGTTCGTGTGGTCTGAGCGCCATTCACTTAATAATGTGCGCTCAGACCTGAGCTATCTGGGGATATGTTAAATGTATAGTTTTAATGTAATGTGTCTTACCTGGTGTATTTTAACAGTAATGCTTGTTCTGTGTCCCCATGTGCATAATGGAGTCTTGTCTGTGAAATGTCTGTGTGTATTGTAAAGGGTGGGACATTGTGTATTGAATAGTGATGTCTGTCCTATTGTCCCCACATGTGTATTGGCGATTTCCCTTGTCCTGAGAGATAATTGAATGACTCCTCAATTGTCTCCAGGACAGAAGACATTGTGTATTCGTCTGCCTGTGATGATTGCATTACCCATGTAGGGTGATTGTATCACAGGCAGAGGGGAGGGATATGCTGGGGGTGTCTGTATTGTCCCAATGTGTGTGATTGGCTGCTGTATCCCGTGTCGCAGTCTTCCTTCTGGTCCTCTAGGGAGTGTCCACCAGGTGGGAGACCTGGATAAATACCAGGCAGGTAGCCGTTAATAAGGGTGAGAATTCCTGTTTACCATCAATACGGAGCCTCGTCTCGTTCTTGGGGGGATTCACTGTATGCTGTTAGAGACTGATTGCCAGGAGTGTAAGCTGATTGTCTGCTTTTCCTGTTCGTCTGCTAGCAGCTATTTGGGAGGTTCCAGTACGGGAGTTGGAGTGCTATTTTGTATCCAGTTCGGGAGTTTGGTGTTCTGCAGTAGCTGTGCCTATATCTCTGTAAAGGGGGCCGATCGCCTAAACGGTTTTTACCCCTTGTCTGCAGCAACGGTCCGTTACAGTGGTATATTATATGTCCAGTCCATGGTTATCTAGCGGTGTACTGTCTATCCTCTAGTGGTCAGTGGTATATTATATGTCCAGTCCATGGTTATCTAGCAGTGTACTGTCCATCCTCTAGTGGTCAGTGGTATATTATATGTCCAGTCCATGGTTATCTAGCGGTGTACTGTCCATCCTCTAGTGGTCAGTGGTATATTATATGTCCAGTCCATGGTTATCTAGCGGTGTACATTCCATCCGCTAGTGGTCAGTGGTATATTATATGTCCAGTCCATGGTTATCTAGCGGTGTACTGTCCATCCTCTAGTGCTCAGTGGTATATTATATGTCCAGTCCATGGTTATCTAG
>CM065589.1:599865023-599888133 GCA_033119425.1 Bufotes viridis | reverse complement strand
CTGATGAGAATAGTACTACAGAAAATACCACTCATATCGGGTGTGACAGTAAATTGCACGGCGCAGACGCAGTGACCGTGGATTAAAACAGAGTGGAGGGAGCCAGCGTTTTTTAACCATCTCACCGTTCGAAAAATCAATTCAATTCATCTTTTGGGGACCCTTGGTGTTGTACGTGGCTGGGTGGAGGAAGAAACCTTCAATGACATCACCGGGACGTGGCTAGCTTGGTATCCAACCTTGTGCAAATGGGGAGTTTGCGGTTGTGCAAATGAACTGTTTGCGGTGCATTAAAAGGGGAGTTTGGTCTGTCAATGTCTGTGAGCGGGCGTAACCCTTACACTACCTGATCGATACAACATCATACCTGATCGTATACACACACTGGATGTTTTAAAGCACGTTATTCCAAACAATTTAGGAATGTTAGTTGATTTATGCCCTTTATGGATTAAAACCCGACACTGCGTCCACTACGTAATTTTCCATGGGAGTTTTGCCATAGATCCCCCTCCGGCATGCCACAGTCCAGGTGTTAGACCCCTTGAAACAACTTTCTCATCACTATTGTGGCCAGAAAGAGTCCCTGTGGGTTTTAAAATTCGCCTGCCAATTGAAGTCTATGGCGGTTCGCCCGGTTCGCCCGTTCGCGAACATTTGCAGAAGTTCGCGTTCGCTGTTCGCGAACTGAAAATTTTATGTTCGCGACATCACTACTCCTAACCCATTAACAAAACAGGTCCTGAGTATTCGGCCATCTCTACTGTTCGGATCACTTACATCAAAATCTTGATCTGAAAATATAGTTACCAACCGTGCATGCTACTTATCAACAATTTTATCAGAAGCTTGGAAAGCTTCAGGCAGTCCTGCTCCCAACCGGTTACTCAACGCTTTAGTAACCACCTTAAGTCCTTTCAAGAACATCTCTCCTGATTCCCTCAATCTTGTATTGTCATTCTCTGGGGCAGCTTCTATCTCACCAGCGGTGGGAACCTTTTTTATCTTTTCTACACCCGCTGCTGCACTACATAATGCACATAGGTCATCCCATACAGCATCGTAGTTGCACTGAATTTTTGTCAAACCTTTATAAAAAACCATTTGGATCTTTATAGGGATCAGGTAACTTATCTATCATCATGAGTTGCTCTCCCTGGCTCCAGGGTTTATACCAATCTACTTGCTGAATTATTCTATCTAGACCCCCCTGGTCATTATATGCCCTGGTTAACTGAGTCAATACAGGAAAAGTTTCAAACACCTGGGGAATGGGTATCAATTTTGGGGTAATTTCCTCACAATCAAAAAATCTCAGGCCTTCACTATGCTTGTGAGACTGCCCACACCTGAAAATCTATTTTGCTGATTGCAGATCCATAGTGGATGTTTAACATCTGCTTTTTCACTTACTACACACCATCTTTTTCCAGGCTCCTTTATCCAGTGAGCGACCACCTGCTCGGGGGTACTCAGAATAGTGCCTGGAGCCAGTGCAGAAGTATTCTGAGGAGGGGTTTGTAGCATACTAGGAGAAGAGTTCGATGACTCCTCTAACCTCCAGCATGCTTTTGCAAATTCATCTTGTGGAGTATGACAATCCACAAATTGGTTTCTATTTGAAGGATTGCATTTTCCACAATATGGACATTTCCATCCTTCATCATCTTCTCTAAAGGAAGGAGTGGAAGGTGTTGATTTTTTTTTTTTTGGGGGGATCTCCGCTGCACCACACTGGTATACGTGGGCGGTGGTTTGAGATGGGTCTGCTCCAGTTTTGTCATATCACCGTATTGTGTACTGTTACTGGGCATTGTAAAATCTGATCCAGTTCCAGACAAGTCTGGATATATTCTCTTCTGCATTTCCTGTGTGTCTAAGGCGGGTTGGGGAGCTGTTGGAGGAGAAGTACTGGGTTCTAAGATGAAGCTTATGCTCCTGTAAACCTGCCTCACTATCCCCTTATCCCTAAATTCCTCCTCGTCCTCTTTTGTATTATATAGGGGATCATGCTTAGCGGAGGAACTCAGCCATGCTTCTACCTGAGCCTCATATCCCTTCTTCTCTATCCATTCCTGTTCCTTTACCTTGAATTTTCTCCACCTGTTGAGATCCAAACACCTGACCTCTAGCATTCCTGCTCTTTTAAGGATAGCAGTAGCATTCTTAACTGCCCATTTCCTATGCTCTAGTTCTACCAAACGCTGCATCGTAATCCTGGGGCGACCCTTTTCTTCCCTTTCTCGTCTGCTAGAACTAGTTCCCATAGCAAACCGAATAAGGTAGCGATCCTTGAACTTTTTGGTTATTCCTGCTATGTATACTCTCTTAGGTTACAGATTTTATAGTTGGGTTAGGCTATATATCTGTAAACCGTATGTAGGAAATGAGAGGTGTATGTGGAGAGGAAGCTTGCACTTCTCTGGCCTTCAATCAGATCCTATACCACAGGTAAAAGCACACAAAGATATATACTGATAGCCCAAAAGTAACTCCTATGTATTCCTCATACATCAGACTGGCATAAATGGAAAATCTATATTGGTGTCTAATATATCATTATTCTGAACTTCTCAAGTTAATATAAGCAAGTTGTTTCAGTAGTGGATGTAAGACGCACAACACAGACTGACAAAAACAGACAGGCTTCTGACTCGATGGCCCCGTTTCCGGGTTTTCCATCAAGAAATGCAAAAGCCCTTATCCTGACTCATATTATGGCCTCCTTCTGTTGCCAGGAGCAGCCACTTCACTCACACCCCTGATCAGAGGTGCTGAAATTCAGTTAACCCTTCACAGGACACAAGTCGCAGGACAGCAGTAGACAAAACAAAGCAAGATTCATGTTATCAACCACACGCCTTCTACAGTGTGAGCAGGTTAGTAACAAGGTTATATACAGTACAATAGTAAGACAATTCATTTGATTACTCTCTACCTGAATGATATCCGAAACCTGCAAGGCGGACTGATCCTAAAGCACCCCCCACAGTCTTAGGAAAGCGAGTGAGTCAAAGGCTCACTTACCTAGAATTTGCGTTCCTCAACCCGTGGGTGTCGCTTCTTCGTGGTTCAGTCATAAACCAGCCAGTTTGGATATCTCGCTGGGGCCTCCAGAAATGTTAGAGTAATACATTTTTCAGGTATAAAGCAATCAATACAAGTATTGGTTCAATCGGCCGATGACACAGACACAATCACAAGAGCTGTATTTGAGGTGATCAGCAATCCGCCTCAAAAAGAAAAAAATAAATGCTGTCAATAATGTTGTGTATTCCTGTGAGTTTTGGAACACAATCCAGTGCTGCCACGTTTTGTGAAATTTGGAAACTGTACCTCTTAGAGATGCTGTCAGGTCCTCCATTCTCATGATCACCTGAAGCTTGTTGATCCACATTGGTATTGTAGGAGCAGATTTTTGTTTCCACATGAAAGGCATACATGCTCTTGCGGCGTTCACCATATGTTGTACCATCGACCTT
Organism: Bufotes viridis; assembly: GCA_033119425.1. Lineage (NCBI taxonomy): Eukaryota > Metazoa > Chordata > Amphibia > Anura > Bufonidae > Bufotes > Bufotes viridis. Next base: position 599,884,651 of record CM065589.1, on the reverse strand, counting down.
CTGTATGTTGACATGGGGATCTCGCTATGATGGATTAGGAAGAATACAGGTGTCTTGGGAAGAGCATGATTAGTGAATTTAGACACGATGCGCTACACCTCATGCCAAAACTGGCTAGCACAGGACACTCCCAAAAAACATGTAAAATCGATCTGTTTCTCCCACAACGCCAACATAGCGGGGAGACTGTAGGAAAGAGAGAATGTAACTTGGTAGGGACCCTGTACCACCAATTTCTTGCATATTGCTGGCTATAGAGGTCTTATGTGTTAATGTGTAAAAACGTTCCTTCTGTTCCGTTGAGAAGATGAGCCCTAGGTCTCTTTCCCAGTTGAGGATATAGGTAGGAGAGGATTGATTGGTCGGAGAGATGAGTAGGCCATACAATCTAGACAGCGTGTGTCTGATTACCCCCTTTGCATCGCATATTTGTTCAAAGTCTGTTTTTTTTCTTACGTATGTGGATGCTGGAGGTAACGATGCAAGGAAATGTTGTAGCTGATGTGATTGCCAACTCGATAGATTAACTGGGTCTGATATGTCATTAAGTGTTTGAGGAGAGAGCCAGGTGTTGGACATGGTAAAGTGATGTGCTCTGAACTTACTGGCCTTCACCCACCTTCAGAACAGTCCCTGATCTAATCCCGGAGGAAACACATGGGGTTACCCAGAATAGGAAACATTGGCGAGGTAGACGGCGAGATATCTGGTAATTCAAAGATAGCTGATATTGACTTCAATGTCGGGCCTATGGGGGGGTGAGTGTGTGCTGCTAACCGGATCCTAGCCAGGGTGTAGCCGCTAGTCGGTGGGTAAAAATGATTGCTCTGTCGCTATCCATTGTTTATTCGGCTGATGTCGACACCAATCAACCACCCTTAGCAGATGCCTAGCTCGGTGTTAAGAGATGAAATCTGGTAGACCCAAGTATCTGTGGTGTTTGGGTCTGAATAGGATTGAACGGGCTATTCATGGTGCTTTCCCCGCCCATATAAAGCGTGTTAGAGTAGACTATAATGTATGAAAAAACAATCAGGGAATATGTATGGGCATAGCCTGCAAGGAATACAATATTCTGGGAGGAACATTCATTTTAAAGATGGAATTCCGTCCAAACCACGTGAAGATACCTTTGTTCCAAGGCCTGCTTTTATTGTCCTCAAAAGGGGAGGATAGTTCGCTGAATAGAGATTAGAGAGGTTTGGGGTTAGCTGTATACCTAAGTATTTTAGTGAGGATCTAGACCATTTAAATGGAAAGTTGTCTGCTAGTTCCATAGCAAGGCCCAGAGGGAGGGTGATGTTCATGGCCTCTGATTTTTGGAAATGTATCTTAAAATTAGATAGCAGTGAATACATTTTGAGTTTTTTTCAAAGATTTGGTAAAGATATACGGGGGCGTGTGAGGAAGAAAAGAAGGTCGTCCGCATAGGTGGCTATCTTGTGCGAGACTCCCTGAACCTGGACTCCAGTTATGTCGTGGTTGGCTCTTATGTTACCTAGTAGTGGTTCCAGACAAAGGATAAAGATCAGGGGGGAGAGGGGACACCCCTGTCTTGTACCATTGCGTATTGAAAATGGTGCTGAAAATTGACCGTTCACCTTGACTGAAGCTAAGGGGTTTGAGTAATAGTTGTGGATGAAGGCCATCATCGTCTCCCCAATCCCACATGGCCCAGCGTTTTGAACATAAAAGTCCAGTCGACCCTGTTGAATGCCTTGTTGGCGTCAGTGGAGAGAAGGAACATGGGGATATACATGATATATCATATTTATAGCCTTGGTGGTATTGTCTCGAGCCTCCCTCAAGGGCATGAAGCCAGTCTGATCTAAGTGAATGAGATTTTCCATGTGTGGGATAAGACGGGTAGCCTAGATCTTGGAGAATAATTTTAAATCAACGTTGATAAGAGATATGGGACGGTAGCTTTGACACGACGATGGGTCTTTTCTTTCCTTGAGAATTACTGTGATATGAGCTCGAGGTGTGTGTCGAACAGTAAGGTTCGGGTCGAGGCGAGTGAATTGAAGGCAGACAGGAATTGAGGAGACAAGATGTCGGTAAAGGTTTTATAATAAGTTATGAGGGCAGGCCATCTGGGCCTGGGGCTTTGCCCGTCTGAGAGCCCTTAATGGCTAAGGCCAATTCAGCAGAAGACAGCGGAGCCTCCAATGTGGATATTGCTTCAGTCGGTAGGCGACCTAGTCCCAAGGATGACAGGTATTCGTGGATTGCTTGTATGTGAGCTTCAGGACTGGGTCTGGGGGGATTGTAAGTTGCACAATGATTGATAGTACAATTTAAAAGTTTCTGTAATCTTTTGGGGCAAAGTTACACGCTGACCTGTATTATCAGTTAGAAAGGGTACATAGGAGTTTACCCTCTTTAGAGCTCCCCACTTTTAGCCAGGGAGAAGGAGCTCAAGTTCTAGCGCACGCTTCGGATGTCTACAAGCTCAAGTTCTTGCGATTCTCGTGAGAACTTGAGCTCCTTGTCTGGCTAAGAGCGGGGTGCTCTGATTGGATGCGCTCACAGCCAGGGAGAAGAAAAACACACCCAGGAGAACTAGAAAGTCAATGCCTAGTATAACCAAGTCTCTACATTAGCATATGAGGCGCAAAAAGTTACGGGGACAACAGTGGATGAATGGGGGGTCTTTGAAAAAAAAAATAAGTGCGATGACATCAGTGGGGGACGCACTATAAGGTAAGACCCTAATTAAACTAGGGTTAAACAGATGAAAGGTTCTCTTTAAGGTCCCCCCACAGTATCAGGATCCCCTCTGCAAATTCATCTAGTGCTGCTAGTGTCTTGTCTAAGAATCTGCCCTGCCCTGTGTTTGGGGCATATATTGGGGCTAGAGTGGTCACCGTGCCAGCCAGCCTACCTTTCACAAAGATATATCTACCCGCTCCATCAGTGCAGACATCGATCAATTCTCAAGAGACGGAGTTGGAAATGAGGATGGACACTCCCTTGTTCTTAGAGTCTGGGGAGATACAGTGGTATACATGGGGAAACCGGACACACTGGTAAGAGACTGGATGCCGTCTGAACGGAAGTGACTCTCTTGTATAAATGGGATTTGTGCTCTTTTCTTCCGCAAAAGCCCGAGAAGGGAGGACCTCTTTTCTGGAATGTTCAGGCCCTGGACGTTGAGAGACACTATTAGTACATCTGACATAGTAATAATGATAATAATAATAAAAAATAAAATAATAATAATAAAAGTAGGGGGGGGCAGGGTGTAGGAGGGTAGGGAGGAAGACGAGAGTGGGAGGTAAGGTAAGAGGGAGAGGGAAGGGATTAAAGTGATCAAAAAAGGTTGGAGATGAGACGAAGTCTCTACAGTAAAATCTAAAACTGAGATAAACCTCTGTTTAACTGTGGTTCGTCCAAACCGGCAAAAAAATAAAATAAATTCACCCGGAAGGCACGAAGCTCAGTACCCTAGTGGGGGAAGGTGGAACGGCTTGCCGACTAAAGAGAAAGATCAGAGGGACCTCCTAGGTCCGAACCCTAAAAAGAAAAAACTGAAACTATCAACTGGGGGAAACCCTGGGCAGATAGGTCAGTGCAGGTGAGGAGAAGAGAGGAACGGCAGCATCAGGAGTATGAGAAGTCCAGTGACCCCAGCCCCCACCCCCAAGATTAAGGTCCCCGTCTAAGTAGAATACACTGTATAGTTCTCTGGGGGGGACTGTCCTAATCAAAGAGAGGTGTCTCCTTTATAAGTTAGCCCTAGTATCAGTGAGGGAAGATTTGATGATGTATCGCAGAATAATGTCGCGGCCGGGTCCAGGCAGACTCATGACGACTTGTCCGTGAGTGTTGAGGTAGTGATGGGCAGTCACTCTTGGTACGGCTGCTGCTCGAATTTAGGGCCTGAAGCTGTGGTGGTATGGTCCAATCTGGAACTGGTACCGGCGGGACGTTCAGAAAGCGGAAAGCTTCAGGAAGATCCTCCGGAGTATGGATAGTTATGGAGAGTCCCCCTTTTTTTGCGTAAGATAATGTGGAAGGGGTGGCCCCAACGGTATAAGGCCCCTGCTTCTTTTGCGCCTTCTAACAGAGGACGGACTAGCCTGCGCATGTAGAGGGTCAGACGTGATATGTCTGGTAGTATGGTAACCGGTGCATCTTCATGGTGAATCTCTCTTTTCTCCCAAGCTCCACGGAGTATGTCTTCTTTCACCTTGCAAAAATGTACTCTGCAGATTACATCACGTTGTCTAGGTGAGTCGTGGTTCTTCGGGCCTGCCACCCTTGTACTCTGTCTAATTCAAATTTAATAGCGGTATTCAGTGGTCTGTCTAATATTTTGTTAAAAATGGTTACCACTGTGTCTAATAATAGGTCACCAGGGACTGATTCCGGTATATTTCGGATTTTAAGATTATTGCGGCGTCCCCTATTTTCCAGATCATATAGGTGCAGTGAAAAGTCCTTCATTTGAGTAGTATGAGTGTCCATGATGGCAGAAAGTGAAGGCATCACAGAAGCTGAGGTGGAGTATTGCTGTTCAAGTATGGAAATGTTGTCTTTCAGAGACTGTACTGTGTTATGTACTGCTTGAAGGGCTTGGGTTTGTTTCATTTCTGTGCGGGCCACCTGCGCTTCTAGGTCTGACCTGGTAGATAGTGCCCTCACCATTTCCCAGAGTTCTGCTAGTGTGTGGTCTAATGAAGATGGAGGGGGAGAGCCCCTATATAAAGTGTCTGGTGGTGATGAGGGTGCAGCGAATACAGCTGTGGCGATTCAGACACCGCTATAGCGTTTGTTGGTACCGGTGGTGCGGTTTGGCCTACCGCCCTGGGGTCCATCTGTTGGTCACCATCCAGCTGGGGTGACATTGAGGTGTGAGCCTGCTTGCTGCCTCCATGTGTGCCCTGGTGTCCTCCATCAACCTGAGAGGAAGGAGCTGGTTGTGCGGGAGGACTAATCTCCATCTCCTGTATGGAAGCGCCCTGGCACGCGCATGGCGGAGTGAAGGGCTCGGCTAAGGACTGGAGCGGTGCTGCTGAGGCCGCCATTTAATATTTTGAAATTAGGGTTATATATTCGTAAAAACAAATATTCTAGTTTTTTTTTTCATCAGTAACCTCCCTTCTTGCTTGTGGGCCAATGAGAAGGCTGCAATGTCTTTGTCTGAGCTTAGCAACACCCCTAGCAACCAATAGGAAAGTTGCCGACCCCCTTACTATATAAGAACCTCCCCAGCAGCCAGTGTATGCAGTATTTTGCAGATCTGAGAGAGACAGCAGTGTCATTGCTGTGCTTTGCTGTGTCATATTACATTAGTTAGTTAGTTAGCTTATATATATAATACAGGTAGTTAGTGGGAGATAGTCAGTGTAGGTTAGATAGTGATATAGTACAGATAGTTAGTGGGAGATAGTCAGTGTAGGTTATATATATAATACAGATAGTTAGTGGGAGATAGTCAGTGTAGGTTATATATATAATACAGATAGTTAGTGGGAGATAGTCAGTGTAGGTTATATATATAATACAGATAGTTAGTGGGAGATAGTCAGTGTAGGTTATATATATAATACAGATAGTGGGGGATAGTCAGTGTAGGTTATATATATAATACAGATAGTTAGAGGGAGATAGTCAGTGTAGGTTATATATATAATACAGATTGTTAGTGGGAGATAGTCAGTGTAGGTTATATATATAATACAGATAGTTAGTGGGGGATAGTCAGTGTAGGTTATATATATAATACAGATAGTTAGTGGGAGATAGTCAGTGTAGGTTATATATATAATACAGATAGTTAGTGGGGAGATAGTCAGTGTAGGTTATATATATAATACAGATAGTTAGTGGGAGATAGTCAGTGTAGGTTATATATATAATACAGATAGTTAGTGGGAGATAGTCAGTGTAGGTTATATATATATAGTACAGATAGTTAGTGGGAGATAGTCAGTGTAGGTTATATATATAATACAGATAGTTAGTGGGAGATAGTCAGTGTAGGTTATATATATAATACAGATAGTTAGTGGGGAGATAGTCAGTGTAGGTTATATATATAATACAGATAGTTAGTGGGAGATAGTCAGTGTAGGTTATATATATAATACAGATAGTTAGTGGGGAGATAGTCAGTGTAGGTTATATATATAATACAGATAGTTAGTGGGAGATAGTCAGTGTAGGTTATATATATATAATACAGATAGTTAGTGGGAGATAGTCAGTGTAGGTTATATATATAATACAGATAGTTAGTGGGAGATAGTCAGTGTAGGTTATATATATATAATACAGATAGTTAGTGGGAGATAGTCAGTGTAGGTTATATATATAATACAGATAGTTAGTGGGAGATAGTCAGTGTAGGTTATATATATATAATACAGATAGTTAGTGGGAGATAGTCAGTGTAGGTTATATATATAATACAGATAGTTAGTGGGAGATAGTCAGTGTAGGTTATATATATATATACAGATAGTTAGTGGGGAGATAGTCAGTGTAGGTTATATATATATATACAGATAGTTAGTGGGAGATAGTCAGTGTAGGTTATATATATAATACAGATAGTTAGTGGGAGATAGTCAGTGTAGGTTATATATATATAATACAGATAGTTAGTGGGAGATAGTCAGTGTAGGTTATATATATAATACAGATAGTTAGTGGGAGATAGTCAGTGTAGGTTATATATATAATACAGATAGTTAGTGGGAGATAGTCAGTGTAGGTTATATATATAATACAGATAGTTAGTGGGGAGATAGTCAGTGTAGGTTATATATATAATACAGATAGTTAGTGGGAGATAGTCAGTGTAGGTTATATATATAATACAGATAGTTAGTGGGAGATAGTCAGTGTAGGTTATATATATATAATACAGATAGTTAGTGGGAGATAGTCAGTGTAGGTTATATATATATATACAGATAGTTAGTGAGGAGATAGTCAGTGTAGGTTATATATATAATACAGATAGTTAGTGGGGGATAGTCAGTGTAGGTTATATATATAATACAGATAGTTAGTGGGAGATAGTCAGTGTAGGTTATATATATAATACAGATAGTTAGTGGGAGATAGTCAGTGTAGGTTATATATATAATACAGATAGTTAGTAGGAGATAGTCAGTGTGAGGTTATATATATAATACAGATAATTAGTAGGGAGATAGTCAGTGTAGGTTATATATATATAATACAGATAGTTAGTGGGAGATAGTCAGTGTAGGTTATATATATAATACAGATAGTTAGTGGGAGATAGTCAGTGTAGGTTATATATATAATACAGATAGTTAGTGGGAGATAGTCAGTGTAGGTTATATATATATATACAGATAGTTAGTGGGAGATAGTCAGTGTAGGTTATATATATAATACAGATAGTTAGTGGGAGATAGTCAGTGTAGGTTATATATATAATACAGATAGTTAGTGGGGAGATAGTCAGTGTAGGTTATATATATAATACAGATAGTTAGTGGGAGATAGTCAGTGTAGGTTATATATATATAATACAGATAGTTAGTGGGAGATAGTCAGTGTAGGTTATATATATAATACAGATAGTTAGTGAGGGAGATAGTCAGTGTAGGTTATATATATACTACAGATAGTTAGTGGGGGATAGTCAGTGTAGGTTATATATATAATACAGATAGTTAGTGGGAGATAGTCAGTGTAGGTTATATATATAATACAGATAGTTAGTGGGAGATAGTCAGTGTAGGTTATATATATAATACAGATAGTTAGTGGGAGATAGTCAGTGTAGGTTATATATATAATACAGATAGTTAGTGGGAGATAGTCAGTGTAGGTTATATATATAATACAGATAGTTAGTGGGAGATAGTCAGTGTAGGTTATATATATAATACAGATAGTTAGTGGGAGATAGTCAGTGTAGGTTATATATATAATACAGATAGTTAGTGGGAGATAGTCAGTGTAGGTTATATATATAATACAGATAGTTAGTGGGAGATAGTCAGTGTAGGTTATATATATAATACAGATAGTTAGTGGGAGATAGTCAGTGTAGGTTATATATATAATACAGATAGTTAGTGGGAGATAGTCAGTGTAGGTTATATATATAATACAGATTGTTAGTGGGAGATAGTCAGTGTAGGTTATATATATAATACAGATAGTTAGTGGGAGATAGTCAGTGTAGGTTATATATATAATACAGATAGTTAGTGGGAGATAGTCAGTGTAGGTTATATATATAATACAGATAGTTAGTGGGAGATAGTCAGTGTAGGTTATATATATAATACAGATAGTGGGGGATAGTCAGTGTAGGTTATATATATAATACAGATAGTTAGTGGGAGATAGTCAGTGTAGGTTATATATATAATACAGGTAGTTAGTGGGAGATAGTCAGTGTAGGTTAGATAGTGATATAGTGTAGCTGACAGGTTCCAGTGCAGGGTGTTAGGTAGTGTGATAGGTTCTGCTGTCCATACATACATGCTACAGACATAGGGCTGTGATGTCACATTACATTAGATAGTTAGTTAGTTAGTTAGTTAGTTAGCTTATATATAATACAGATAGTTAGTGGGAGATAGTCAGTGTAGGTTATATATATAATACAGATAGTTATTGGGAGATAGTCAGTGTAAGTTAGATAGTGATATAGTGTAGCTGATAGGCTCCAGTGCAGGGTGTTAGGTAGTGTGATCTACTATCGCCTGTACATGTTCTGGCTTCACCATCCATAGAGCGGCACTTGGGCCTATCAAATAACGCTGCAGATTCTGTCACCTACTCGCACCAGAGGAAGGTGTTTGACTTGGACTTGTAGTTGGCGCTGAACGGCCACGTCCTCTCCCAGCAACAGGAGCTCCACCAACACCACCACGTCCATGCCCACGTCCCTTATTTGATGTTCTCCTCATTATTTGCGATCACCCACCAAGCTGAAAGATTGGCCTCTCTCCGGTGTCAATTTACCTGCCACTAGTCGACAATTATGTTTGCTAAGGCAGTGCCCGTGTCATAAAAATGCTCTGTGGACCCAGAATAATGTTTTTTGTGCCCAAAATACACTGATTCTCAATTTCTATGCGGAAATGTACATTTTTTTTTAGGTACGCTGTATGCAAAAGTGGTTTGTGGAACAAGAACAAGTATTTTTGTCATAAAATACAGAAAATTTGTATTTCACTGCTGTAAATTGAAATTAATTATTTATACGCTGAAAAATGCAGTTTTTAACTGCTGTACATTAACAGTAGATATTTATACTATGTATGGACACCAGATTTAGGGACACAGAACACGGATTTGGTCACCAAAATTCACAAATGCAGTATTTGACTGTTATAAATTGTAAATAATTATTTAAACGACGGATGCACAACTGTTTTTTCGGCCTAAAACAAAGCTTTTTTCAATAAAACCCCAAAATGTAGTTTTTTACTGCTGTAAATTTAAATTAGATATTTATACCGTGTATGTACAACTGCTTTGTGAAGCAGGAATTTAGCTTTTTTCACACAAAAAAGAATAATGCACTATTTCTCAGCTGTAATGTGAAATCGGTATTTAGGCGGTGTATTTCAAGATGCTTTGTGGATCAGGATTACCACTCTTTTGTCAAAAAAAAACACTTATGCTGTATTTCACAGCAGCAATGTAAAATAGGTGGTTGGAACGGGTATTTCAGACTGTTTGGTGGACCTTGAATAAAGTTTTTTTTCTATAAAAAACAAAGAAGCACTATTTCCCTGCAGAAATAAAAAATATGTCGTTGGACGGTGTTTACAGAGCTGTTTTGTGGACAAAGAATACGGTTTTTCCCCCAAAATTACACGCATTCTCTATTTCACCGCAGAAATGTCAAGTATGTATTTTGGTGGTGTAAAATAGGCTTGGTGGATCAGGATAACTACTTTTTTTTTTAACTAAAATACACTGATGCACTATTTGATAACTGAAATTGAATATGCGGTTTAGTGCATTGTATACACAAGTGCTCTGTGGCACCACAGATCCCAGACTAGACAAATGGACTATGTCACGGCTTTTGTCACCAAAATTCACAAATGCAGTTTTTCACTGCTGTAAATTAAATGTAGGTATTTATACCCTGTATGTACAACTGCTTTGTGAAGCAGGAATTTCTCAGCTGTTATGTGAAATCGATATTTAGGCGGTGTATTTCAAAATGCTTTGTGGATCAGGATTTCCACTTTTTTGTCAAAAAAAAATTACACTTATGCTGTAGTTCACAGCAGCAATGTAAAGTAGGTGGTTGGAATGGGTATTTCAGCCTTCTCAGGTGCTGGCGGTGCCCCAACTGCGTTGGCGACTTCTTCCTCCGCCTCTGCCTTCGCCTTGTGCTTCCACTGAGCCCCTGGTGTCAGGTGTGAACGCCATCAGCAGCGCGTCTACCAGTGTTCACGTCTTCCGATCACGCTCTAGTGACGGAATTAAGGATGGCATGTTGTCCTTGTAACGGTCCAGCAGGGTGGCCACCCAGTAATCAGCACTGGTTAGAATGTGGGCAACTCTGCTGTCGTTGCGCAGGCACTGCAGCATGTAGACGCTCATGTTTGCCAGGCTGCCCAGAGGCAAGGACAAGCTCTCCTCTGTTGGAGGTGTATCGTCTGTGTCATCCGTATCCCACAGCCATGCTCCAGTGGAGCCATCCTCCAGAACTGTGCCCTGGCTGGACAATTGTGTACCTGGCCTATGTTGGTGCAGGAACCCACCCTCCGAGCCACTTGTATATGACTGGCCTTAGAAGTTAAGGGTTAATCATGTATATAGTTTTGTTTGTTTATTTAGTTTATCTGCCTTATAGTTATGTAAATATGTTTATAAGTAAATTTGTAAATAGTGTGTGAATGGGCATGAACATGGGGGGCGTGTAGGGTGGGAGGCTGGTTGGGTTAATTTTCTCTTGTGGAAATGTTCCTTGTATGGTTTTTTGTTAGGATTTAGAATAAAAATTCCCTATAACCGTGGAAATGTTACCCAACAATCTAACCCACAAATTTAAGAAAATTATTTGCCTGTCACATCTGCAGCTCAGGCTGCAGGGGTCCTTGAGCACCAATAAAAGTGAATTTGTCCCACCAGAATCTAAGAGCTGGATTAACTGAATTGATTTTCACTGTCAGGTGTTCAGGAATTTTTGCACCACCAGATTCAGCACATGCGCCAGGCAAGTGAGGCCCAGAGCTGCTACGAGATTTTGCCCATTATCGCACACCACCAGGCCGGGTTTGAGGCTCAGCGGCACCAACCACTCATCGGCTGTTGTTCCATGCCCGTCCACAGCTCCTGCGCGGGTGTGGGGTTTATCCCCCAAACAGATGAGTTTCAGAACTGCCTGCTGTCGTTTCTCCCTGGCTGTGCTGAAGTTGGTGGTGAAGATGTTACGCTGAGTGGATGAGGAGGTGTTAAAGGAGGAAGCGGAGTAGGAGGAGGAGGCAAAAAGAGCCAAAGAGAAATGCCCTGCAATCCTCGGTGGTGGAAGGACATGCGCCAAACCGCTATCCGCCTCAGGCCCAGCTGCCACTACATCTACCCAGTGTGCTGTTAGGGAGATATAACGTCGCTGCCCGTGCTTACCGGTCCGTGTATCGGTTGTTATGTGGACCTTGCCACAGATGGTGTAGCGCAGTGCACACCTGATTTTGTCCGCCACTTGGTTGTGCCGGGAAGGGATGGCTCGCCTGGAAAAGTAGTGGAGGCTGGGAACCAGGTACTGTGGGACAGCCACCACCATAACTTTTTTTAAAAGTCTCCATCTCCACCAGACGTAATGACAGCATTCCAAAGGCCAGGAATTTTGAAATTCTGGCATTCAAGGCCAGGGATCGCCGGTTGGTAGGGGGGTACTTCCTCTTTCTCTTTCTCTCCAGTGTTTGGGAAATGGACAGCGGAACGCTTCCATGGGACAGTGTGGAGATGCTTGGTGACGGTGAAAGATGTCGTGGCGTTGCTGCCACATCCTCTGTTTGCGGGGTGGCAGGTGCCACTGTCACTCACTTTTGCTCAGGTTTAGAACGTTTATTTTTAATTGTTATGTATTTTATGTTATTTTAAGTCATTTCCCTAACCACATTTGTTTGCAGGGCACTTGTCCTACTCTTACCCCCATTTTGCTTCCTTTTGCAGCCCTCTAGCCCTTTCCAGGACTTTTTTTGGACCATTTTAATGCCCAAAAGTTTGTGTCCCCATTGACTTTAATGGGGTTGGGGTTCGGGGTCAAGTTCGGGTCCTGAACTCGAAATTTTTTGTGAAGTTCTGCCAAACCTGACGAACCCGAACATCCTGGTGTCCGCTCAACTCTAAAGTTAATCTATGAATAAAGCGTTCAATAATTTTATGGCACTTCACAACTGTAACGCAAATTAAAACTGTGTTAGTGAAGGCATACTACATCACTGCTTCTAAAGGAATAGATGTTAATCATCACTTCCCAACAATTGCATTGTCACACCCGAGTGTTAATGAAAGGCTTGTATTACCCCATCAGAACATCTAGTTTAAACACGTTTCACTGCAAAAATTGCATTATTGTCATTGTAAATGTCAATACCAGTGTGCAGTGTATTTGTAGAAAGAGTGGGATTCAGGAAATTTAATTGCACCTCTGCCTTTAAACTACAGAAAAAACACAATTTTTCAAGTACCTGTACTATTTAATAATCAGTGTGTACCAAGCGCATGACTTGATCATCATTTATAGGAAACTTCATATTTAAGAAACCCATGGCTTTTCATTTTGCAAGAAATCTGTGACTTTTCATTTATAAGCCTCATTATAAAATGTCTGGTAAATGGAAGAGTGTAAAATTCACCGTGGTGGCAGTAAGGGCAGTGGCAATAGCGGCAAATACAGAGAAGGGAATTGAGAAGGAGACCAAGATGCCCACAATGACATATCACAGTCTGATAAAAGTGTCAGGAAGGGTGAGGACTATGACGATGATTGTGTGTTGGACAGAACCTGGGAGCCAGATCGGTGTACTGAGTAAGGCTACTTTTACACTCGAGTTTTGGCTTTCCGTTTGTGATATCTGTTCAGGGCTTTCGAGGTGGTCCAAAACGGATCAGTTTTGCCCTAATGCATTCTGTATGGAAAAGGATCCGCTCAGAATGCATCAGTTTCCCTCAGTTCAGTCTCCATTCCTCTTTGGAGACGGGCAGCAGCGTTTTGGTGTCCGTCTGACGAAACTGAGCCAAACGGATCCGTCCTGGCACACAATATAAGTCAATGGGGATGGATCAGTTTTCTCTGACACAATCTGGCACAATAGAAAACGGATCCGTCCCCCATTGACTTGGCTTAAAGATAATAGAAACGGATCCGTTCTGAAGGGATGCAGACGGTTGTATCATCTGAACGGAAGCGTGTGCAGATCCATGATGGAGTGCAGAGGCAGTAGCGGCAATAAAAAGTAGAGGCAGCCTATGGCCAAAACCTCCCAAAAAACTGGCAGGGCCAGAGTTGCTTCTGTTGTGGTCAGCTTGGGAACCGATAATGCCACAAATACCGTGGGCGCAGGCTCAATACCTGCCAGAACAAGCCCAAGTTCTCCACAAGACTGGCATATAAAACCATAGCAGTGGGCAAGATTTGCAAGATTAAAATAAGCCGTGGATGTACAGTATATACACAAACATAGGTACCAGAGGTCTATTGCAGCACATGTGGCCTCATCTCTGAATCCTATGGAAAAATACAGCTGGCCGGCATTCCAAATCAAAACAAGTCTGTCCTACTTCTGGTCCTTTTTCAGGCAGCCAACCTCATGCCCATTATCAGCTTCTTCTTTTCTTGCTAAGATTCCTCCTCCTTCTTGTCATCCGCTCCATAGTGAGACATCCATAACAGAATTTTTGGCCATGAAAAAAATATTCTCGACCCCCAAACTGAACCTCCACCTGGCCAAGTTGGTGGTGGTGCAGTCGCTGCCGTATCAGTTAGTATTGCCTTGTACTCTCACATGGCAGAGAAAGTGGCCTGCTTTCTGGGATTTTCGGTGTGTGGCAAGGTGCATTATGAAAGAAAAAGAGAGTTTTTTTGAGGGTTAATCGGATCTAGTGGACAATGTCCAACAGACTCGAGAAACTAGAGGCGCCAGGGGATGGTGAATACGTTGTGATATGTAGATGGTTAAAATATGTAGATGGTTAATATACAGAGGCTGCTCTAGGGTTCATCAAGCAGACTCGGTTGTCTGCAGGTTGAGCAATGTGTGGGGTGGGAAGAGATAGGAGGGCGAGTGGGTGTGAACCTTCACTTCAATCCCGCCAATTTCCAGAACCCAAAATGAGCGCCAATGTTTTAGTAGATAAGGGTATCTATAAATAACAGGGTATATTCCATAAAAATGGTCTTACTAAAAAGTAGTTGGTACATATACTACAATGACTAAAATTAGAATTAAAATTTAAAATCAAAAAAGTCAAAGTAATCGTATATTTCAACTTACTTCACGAGGGGGGTGGTTTACTAGGATAAGCATAAAACACCTGTAAACCTGTTACCCCCCCAGCCAGGATCGCTTCAATGATGTTAACAAATTGGAGGCAGCCAACTCAAGGGGGCTTCTGTACAATTGTCTTTTATTCCAATAAAATCCGGCTCAACGCGTTTCGGGACAGGCACGTCCCTTCATCAGGAGCTATAACATTTTGTGTGTGTATTAGGGGTATATATACCCCCAAGGTAATGGGAAACAAGTGAAAAAGACCGCCAAATGGGGAGGGGCCGCAAGGATCGCGGCGCCTCGAGGTGCGCATGACCGGAAGGGTGCGCGATGTTCATGCGTGTCAGCCTGGAGCGCATCTTGTATCTTGTGCGCATGTCCAGGTTGTTGTCATTGCGCTCCGATCGGAGCGTTTCGGTAGCTTTCTGCGCAGGTCCGAAGTGTCATTGTATGTGCGTTCCACAGTGGAACGCACGTCTATGTTCCGGCCTGTGTTGGTCTTGCGATTAATGGGTAGCTCTGTACATATTCTATATATTGGCCCAAAAAGTAGGCATTTGTTGTGGGGCCGTATATAGAAGCCCTTACTATCGAGGATTGGGGGTAATGTCTTAAAAAATAAATTATTTTTTTGTGATATAATCTAGAGGATTATGAGTGGTGGCGCTTTTTTTTATATAAATATATAAAAATATTTATAATAAAGGGGATGCATTAAAATAGGTTGAAAAAATGATAATAATAGAAAAAATAATGATTAAAATAGTAAAAATTAGTAGAAATTAGAAAATAATAATAATAATAATAAAAAATATATTAAATGAATTTCGCTACAATTTCTGTAGGAATTACATAGGTCTCAAAGCTCAAACAATGGAGGTAGGTAGGGAGTGGGTAAACCTATTCCTCTCGTTATCCAGGGATTGGGTTTATAGGGCTATCGATTGTATATCGACTGACCCGGCCATGTTTGGGTTTTGTTGAGAGACTTGAAGTATTGAGGTGTTTTCTTATTATATTGGGGGAAGGGATAAGTGCGATGTGGTGGACGTTGGTTCCCATCAGTAGATAGATTGGGAGTGATTGGTCGGGTATTTAATAGTTAACGTGTTCAAGTGTCTCGTTGAGACCGTAAGGGGTGAGGGTGTTAAGCTGGTATATCCAGAACATCTCCTTCCGACATAATTGCTGGAAGGAGGAAACTTGTTCTAGAGGGGTCACTTTGAGATCTGCGGAGTTACCCTCATGTAGTAGTGCAAAATGGCGTGATACACTGTGTGTCAAGATTTTCCTTTTGATGTTAGATCTATGTTCATTCATCCGTTCTCTGAGGGTTTGTGTGGTGCGGCCTACATAGTATAAATTACAAGGGCATTGAAGTAAATATATTATGTTTCTGCTGGCGCAGGTCATTGATTGTTGGAAACAATCTTGAGTTGGCTGCCTCCAATTTGTTAACATCATTGAAGCGATCCTGGCTGGGGGGGTAACTGGTTTACAGGTGTTTTATGCTTATCCTAGTAAACCACCCCCCTCGTGAAGTAAGTTGAAATATACGATTACTTTGACTTTTTTGATTTTAAATTTTAATTCTAATTTTAGTCATTGTAGTATATGTACCAACTACTTTTTAGTAAGACCATTTTTATGGAATATACCCTGTTATTTATAGATACCCTTATCTACTAAAACATTGGCGCTCATTTTGGGTTCTGGAAATAGGCGGGATTGAAGTGAAGGTTCACACCCACTCGCCCTCCTATCTCTTCCCACCCCACACATGGCAAGGTGCATGCCATAGTGGACACCTGAAGCAGCTGTTATGGACAGGGACAGTACATGTCTTTCGCAGCCCATCGGGTCAATGTTTTTTGTGGCAGCACCCCAGCAACAAGGCCAGGTCCTTTTGAACCCCCTTCCCCCCACGATTGTGTCAGCCTTGCACCCACACTTGGCACTTATCTTCCACCATGGACACTCTGCTGTCCCCAACAGCAGCAGGGCACAGTGTCTCTCCCACTCCCCCTTCTCCTATAATTTCTCAAGTCAAGCACTGTCATGCGGTATTGGGCTTGCGTAGGCACAAAGCGTTCGACAGAGGAAGAAGAACAGCTATGGCTACTTTTACACTAGTGTTTATATTTTCCGGTATTGAGATCTGTCAAAGGGTCTTAATACTGTAAAAAAACACTTCCGTTTTGTCTCCATTCATCGTCAATGGGGACAAAACGTAACTGAACAGAACGGAATGCTCCAAAATGCGTTCCGTTCTCATACCAGAGAGAAAAGCACAGCATGCTGCAGTTTGCTTTCCGTCCTGGGATGCTGAGCAAGACGGATCCGTCATGGCCCACATTGTAATCTGACACAATAGAAAACGGATCCGTCCCCCATTGACTTTCAGTGGAGTTCATGACGGATCCGTCTTGGCCATGTTAAAGATAATACAACCGGATCCATTTATAACGGATGCAGACGGTTGTATTATAATGACAGAGGTATTGGTTACCTTACGCTCGACCCCCTCCAATACTTAACTGACCTTTAACAATCGGCCACAGGAGCCGTTTTATTACAACCCCGCAAATTTACACCCTGCAAAACCGGATTGCACTGCTGCAAAACCGGATTGCCCCCCGCCTCCTGATTCGCCCCGATAGGACTGATCTGACCTAACTGGTGTCGTCACCTTCAACCACAAAGCGATGTCTTTATGATCCCATCTAATATTCTAGCGTACCGCCTTCCACTGCCTAAACTGCTCACCATAATGCAGCCATGCTAGTCCCCCATACCCCCGGTAAGCCTCGCCAATAGCGTCTAGATCAGTGTTTCCCAACCAGTGTGCCTCCAGCTGTTGCAAAACTACAACTCCCAGCATGCCCGGACAGCCTTTTGCTGTGCGGGCATGCTGGAGTTGTAGTTTTGCAACAGCTGGAGGCACACTGGTTGGGAAACACTGGTCTAGATAACAGAAAAGTGACGAGCAACGCTCCGATGATTTTTCCCTGATCACGCTTGCTAATATCGCAAACGTCTGTAACCATTTCCGGTATCAAGCGATATCTATGCTTTTCCTCGTCCTTTTTCTTACCGTCATCCTTCCTTGTTCTATCCAAGTTAAACTTCTCCAAGGGGAGAAGGGAAAATATATCCACATAACCCCATTCCAAATCCGCTCCCTCACCTCCTGTTTTAAATGAGTCCCTATTGGGCCCTCAAAACAAACTCAAAACAAAACAAAACTTTATCGTCCAAACTCACAGCTTCCTCCTCTCCCGAACCACCGCTTGCGTTTGAACTGACGCTGTATTACCCAGTAAACTTAAAATGGCTTTTTATGCACAGTTTTTACTTAATTTTTTTGATGGTGTTCATCTGAGGGGTTAGGTCATGTAGTATTTTTTTAGAGCAGGTTGTTACGGATGCGGCAATACCTAATATGTCAACTTTTTTACATTTTTTTTTACATTTAACACAATAAAAGCATTTTTGAAACAAAAAAAATCATGATTTTGTGTCTCCATAGTCTGAGAGCCATAGTTTTTATATTTTTGTTGGATTGTCTTAGGTAAGGGCTCATTATTTTCGCGGTGAAGTGACGGTTAGATTGGTACTATTTTGGGGGGCATATGCCTTTTTGGTGTTGCACCTTTAGTAATGTAAGGTGACAAAAAAAAGTTAATTTTCACCTGAGGGGTTAGGTCATGTGATATTTTTATAGAGCCAGTTGATACGGACGTGGAGATACCTAATATGTCTACTTTTCTTTTTTTCCCTATTTTTTACATTTTTTTTTTCACTTTATTTTCTGTCCCACTCTGGGACTTCACCTTTTGTTGGTCTGATCCCCTGTGCAATGCATTACCATACTTCTGTACTGTGATGCACAAAGGTTTTCTGAGAGATGCTATCTTTGGAGGATCTCAACGGAAATAAGCAAATAACGCCATATCAGCATGGCTTCATGAGGGATCGGTCATGTCAGACTAATTTAATCAGCTTCTATGAGGAGGTAAGTTCTAAACTTGACAGCGGCGAATCAATAGATGTCGTATATCTGGACTTCTCCAAAGCATTTGACACTGTACCTCATAAAAGGTTAGTATATAAAATGAGGATGCTCGGACTGGGAGAAAATGTCTGTATGTGGGTAAGTAACTGGCTGAGTGACAGAAAACAGAGGGTGGTTATTAACGGTACACACTCAGATTGGGTCACTGTCACTAGTGGGGTACCTCAGGGGTCAGTATTGGAGAGGTCAGTGTCACTAGAGGGGTACCACAGGGGTCAGTATTGGAGGGGTCACTCACTAGTGGGGTACCTCAGGGGTCAGTACTGGAGGGGTCACTGTCACTAGTGGGGTACCACAGGGGTCAAGTCAAAAATAGAGAAAGGACAGCACCACTAACTGAAATATATTAGTCCATACTTTGGCGGAGGTGCTCGCGGTGTCAGGCCCCGGGCTCAGGGACCCCCCGATTACCAAAAGAATTTAGAAAAAATTGCAGCACTCCCAATCTTGAATCCAATCTTTATGTTTATCGGCACCGAAAGGCAAGCAACATTTCGACACAACAGGTCTTTTTCAAGCAACTTGTAGCTTGAAAAAGACCTGTTGTGTCGAAATGTTGCTTGACTTTCGGTGCCAATAAACATAAAGATTGGATTCAAGATTGGGAGTGCTGCAATTTTTTCTAAGTTATTTTGGTACCACAGGGGTCAGTACTGGAGGGGTTATTGTCACTAGTGGGGTACCAAAGGGATCAGTACAGGGGTCACTGTCCCTAGTGGGGTAACAAAGGGATCAGTACAGGGGTCACTGTCACTAGTGGAGTACCTCAGGGGTCAGTACTGGAGGGGTCACTGTCACTAGTGGGTTACAAAAGGAATCAGTACTGGAGGGGTCACTGTCACTAGTGGGGTACCTCAGGGATCAGTACTGGAGGGGTCACTGTCACTAGTGGAGTACCTCAGGGATCAGTACTTGAGGTGTCACTGTCACTAGTGGGGTACCACAGGGGTCAGTACTGGAGGGGTCACTGTCACTAGTGGGGTACTTCAGGGGGCAGTACTGGAGAGGTCAGTGTCACTAGTAGGGTACCTCAGGGGTCAGTATTGGTGGGTCATTGTCACTAGTGAAGTACCTCAGGGGTCAGTACT